>OLKM01000077.1:85000-161578 GCA_900291075.1 Melanogrammus aeglefinus
TGACATCAGTGTGTGCGCCGCGCTAGTGGGTTTTAGCTTGTGTCAAAGTGGGTGTCGGGCGCTTTTATGGCGACGATTGCACACGAATCACATGGATATTACTGCGTCTCCCTGTGCGTGCTAGGTAAACCTATGGCCTCCCTGAGGGCTGTCTCACAGCAGTACGGTCTGTCCACTCAGGTTTATCGAGCGATCCACCCCCCCCCAGGAGCCACCAGCTGCAGCCACCCCAGTGGACCAACAGGAACACACTCAGTCTGCTCGTGGTGTCAGACAGCCTCCACGGCAGCAGCAGCAGCAGCAGCAGCAGCGTCAGGTGCAGGGCCGGGGGTTAGAGACCACGTCTCCACAGAAAACCCCTTTTGTCAGGATCAGTTCTTAAGCCAATGGCTGGGCGGCGTCCACCTCCAGAGACGCCACCCTGTAGCTGACCCTGCGCTCTGCCATCCGAGGCCTGAGGTTAGCACAAAGAAGAAAGACGAGCACAGAGGGAAGGAATCAATAATCCTGATCCATACACTATCAGGTTTTCATCTCAGAGGAGTGTCTGGCTGGTCAGGGAACCCCTAATACGGCTAAGTGTGAGCGATCTGTTGTGTGGCGTTCAAAGAAAGGTATTTTATCTCCAAGACGCAATGTTGACATGTTTTAAATTGCTATCTTAATGATTTGCGTTGCAAAGAATTAAAACAAAGACAATTGCACGTTTCAAGTCAATCACATCTTTGGTTACAGGACTGCAGAGTTCTCTGGCATTTATCTTTGCCAATTGCTGCTGCACTTGAATCCTGTTATAGGCCTGATCATCCAGAGGGATATGAATTATTCAGGAACTATTTTATGTCACCGGAGGGATGGCGGTGTGGGCGACACAAGGTGCAGAGAGGATGTGCAACACCAGCGTGTCAGAAAAATAAAACTGTTGATTCCCACTCCCCCAGGGTCCTGTTTTATCTTCCGCTTCTTTGCCTCCTCTTTCTTCATCGACCTTTCGAATGGTCTTTCTTTAGTTCTTATTCCCCTCCTTTATTCCTCTCTCTCTGCTTTCCGCTCTCAGCAACAGCTGAACTGTAGGTCTACCTCTGGCTGTTAATGAGAGCTGGTCTCTGACTGCTTCTGTGCGGCTATTTTTGCACTCACTTCTTCAGCTGCCTTTTTGGGGCAGAATACACTCATTTTAACTGGACGTTGAAACACAAACAAACATGCCACACATACGCCTATGACTGCATACAACACATACATATACACACAGCCAAACCCGATGCCATATGTGCACACATCCACACACACACACGCACACACACACACACACACACACACACACACACACACACACACGCACACGCACGCGCACGCACACACACACACGCATGCACGCAGGCACGCATGCATGCACACACACACTGGTCTGTTGTTAACATAGCGCTACCATTAACTAACCCTGAATTCCTAGACCTATAGAAAAAGGCAGAGGTCTGAGTGGGTCTCTGTTGCTACATACAAACCTCATTCAAGTACGCATTTACTCCTCTTTTAACAAGCTCCTCTTTATGTGCCAAGTAGCTAACACGCTGGAATAAATAATTCACTCTCATTAGTTTTCTCTTGAAAACACAATTTACTCTGATGGGCTCCGGTGGGCCTGTCGGATGGAAGTTTCTTCACTGTATCTTTTCTTTAAACACACACACACACACACACACACACACACACACACACACACACACACACACACACACACACACACACACACACACACACAACACACACACACACACACACACACACACACACACACACACACACATAAACACACACACACACAAATACATACACACACAGCCAAAGTCAAAGATGCTTTCAAATTCTCATTCAAACAATTAAAGACCATCCTAGAAAATAATCCTCAAAATATCAATGAGATGAGTGAATATGAACAGCAGGTTTGGAAGAGAGAACAAGGGACTGTTATGAACGGGAGGCCCCGCCCACATTACCTGCAGCTTGGTTCCACACCTCCATTCTTCATTATTTCCTCATAAGTCGACCTCACACTAAAAGGTATGAGCCAGACTGCCCTCCTGAGGCTCTTTACTGCCACAGACATACTGACATAGGTCACGCATTGACTCCAAGTATTATTGACAACAATGCCTTTCTTTTTCAAGGCATGGCATGGCATATCCGACGAGGCACTGCTCGGTGCAAAATATGCAGCCCCTCGTCCCAATTACTGCTTGTCAAAAACGTAAGGTCAGCTTGCAACCTTATACCAAAGGCGTCTATGTAAGGGAGCTTCACAACTGGATTTTGAAAACCCTGTGTGTGTGTGTGTGTGTGTGTGTGTGTGTGTGTGTGTGTGTGTGTGTGTGTGTGTGTGTGTGTGTGTGTGTGTGTGTGTGTGTGGTGTGTGTGGTGTGTGTGTGTTGTGTGTGTGTGTGTGTACGTGTCAGTGTGTGTGTGTGTGTGTGTGGTGTGTGTCGTGTGTGAGAGTGTGTGTGTGTGTGTGTGTGTCAGTGTGCGCGTGTGTGTGTGTGTGTGTGTGCGTGTGTGTGTGTGTGTGTATGCCTAGTGTTTGCTGGGTGCTACCACATGCCTGCCGGCTGGTTTGTCATATGTATACCCGCAGCCAATCAGCATTCTAATAAAGAGGGTGATTGGAGGAGACATGCTGACAGCGGTGGCCAGTCGGCCCTCCGCATGCAGGCTCCAACGACATTCACCATGGCCTTCACAACGACCTTCAAGCAGAGCTCGACTCCCTGCTGCCCACACCGTGCACCTATTGCTCCATTAAGAGATACCACTGATATAACGACTGTTCACTGCAATCAGCACCGTTCCAGCTCATTGATATCGATCGCAGTGGGAGACACAAAGCACGGGTTAGTCCAGGTCAACGAGCAGTTTACGCATCTCTTGTTGCTGCAAAAATGAAATAATCATGTGAGTCTGATCATTTATCACATTTTTGGAGTTGATTTTGTAACAGTTATCTGGTAGATAAGTCTTCATTGTATGACAAATTTAGGTTGAGTATTTGATCAAATGTTCCTTATAAATAACAAAAAATGTGTGATTCATATGATTGGATTGATGTGTAACATCGCTCAAGGCAGTTTCAACAAATAGTTACATACACATACACACACACACAGACACACATAATAGTGTGTCTGTGTGTGCGTGTGTGTGTGTGTGTGTGTGTGTGTGTGTGTGTGTGTGTGTGTGTGTGTGTGTGTGTGTGTGTGTGTGTGTGTGTGTGGTGTGTGTGTGTGTGTGTGTGTGTGTGTGTGTGTGTGTGTGTGTGTGTGTGTGTGCGACTGTGCGTGTGTGTGTTTGTGCATGCGTATGTGCGTGTGTGTGTGTGTGTGCGGAGCTGTGTGATCAGGTGCCAGTTGGCGGGTCCTTCTTGCTCATGGGCTCGGAAGCCTACATCAGACACATGCTCAGCCCTGCCTGCCATCCCCTGTCCTTCTGCTGAGTACACACCAGACATTACAATCAGAACACACTGCACACTACATCCACAACCACTTCACATTGGTGTTATCCGTCTTTTCGTAACATATCCGATTTAAAGCTCCAATGTGCTTTAGCAGCAACACGATTTGGTCGAAACATAGCATACAACATGGCGGCCAACTCTTATTTTCATTGGATTGTGCACTAACTACTATAGACTTATATCATATTAAATTTCTGCCAAGTCCATTCCACTAGATGCCATTAAATTCTACACGTTGTTCTTTAACCATATCCAACTTTAGACTTTGGTTGCAATTTGGCTTCATTTGTTAATTTTTTTTGTTCTTTTTTGCTATAACATGAGTAGTTTTGAGATGTCATGCTTTTTGTTGGATTTAAAGGTCTGTGTTTGTTGATGTTTCATTTTTAAATGTATCTCCTTTCGATCCTATGTGATTTGGGATTGGAGGAAACACTGTCAAACATGGCATTCCCATTGGGTGTATTTTTACTCCACCTGCACTGTTCGTGACTAACGCAAAGAGAAACACTTTCATCTAGTGCTCTTCCATTTATTTCTACCATGCAATGAGAGCACAATATGAAATCTTCAGCAGTGAAACAGCCTCTAATTCAAGCAATGAATTTCATTACTGTGTGAATGGACCGCGTAAAAAATCAATCCATCCACCAACCTATCTCTCTAGGCATCCATCAATCCCTTGGCCCACTGAGTCTGTGTTACACTTAGCTGGGGTTAAGTGAAAGTCGTGGTCGGCATAGCGAGCAGCAGAACCGCTCTTGAACCCAGGACACGCTTGGGTTCATTGCGGGCAGAATACCCAGAGTCAGCAGAGTGGGGGAGCCAGACTTGATGAGAGAGCTTCCATCTTTCGCTTGCCCACGATTTCATGCATGGAGTTACATTTCACTCGTTTGAGGAGGGCTGCCTCCAGCCCCCACCATTGTTTTCACATTGTGCCTGCGTTCCATCTGATTCCCCCAGTCTGTGCTGACCCACAAACGTGACTCAATGCACGGTTACTCCAGCATGCACGCTACTCCAAAGGGAGTGGGAGGGGGGAGGAGGCTCTCCTGCACGGGCTAGATTGCCAACAGCTAGAGGGATTGGATTTCATCTGCAGAAACCTGGTTGTTTGTGTGTCAGTGTTGGAACATGTGTGTATGTGTGTGTGTGTGTGTGTGTGTGTGTGTGTGTGTGTGTGTGTGTGTGTGTGTGTGTGTGTGTGTGTGTGTGTGTGTGTGTGTGTGTGTGTGTGTGTGTGTGTGTGTGTGTGTGTGTGTGTGTGTGTGTGTGTGTGTGTGTGTGTGTGTGTGTGTGTGTGTGTGTGTGTGTGTGTGCATGTGTCTATGTGTGTGTGTGTGTGTGTGTGTGTGTGTGTGTGTGTGTGTATGTGTGTGTGTGCCCTTGCTTGTGTGTGCATGTGGGATTGGGTGTGTGTGTTTGGGAGTGTGTGTGTGTGTGTGTGTGTGTGTGTGTGTGTGTGTGTGTGTGTGTGTGTGTGTGTGTGTGTGTGTGTGTGTGTGTGTGTGTGTGTGTGTGTGTGTGTTTGTGCATGCTCTTATCTAGGAAAGGCTTCAGCATCTCCCCACTATAAAATCCTGCTCTGATTAAGTTTATCTCCTTGTCGCTGTGAGGGTTTACATTTCCATCCGTGCTTCGCCTTTCCTGGGAAAAGGTCAAACTCTCAGAGATTGGTTTGTTGCTATCTAAGTCGAAGATATGTTGGCCAATGCTGATGCATGCAAAAATAAATATAAATCATGGTTTAATCTAATTGTTGTCACCAGCAAACCATTTCTTATACCAGAAGAAACTCACTCTATTGTACATCCAACCAAAAACACGCCTCTTGTAATATTTAGAATAGGGGGCCCTAAACAGTGGCCCTCTACTGCCTTTTCACAGGGGCCAGATGCCAGCAGCTGTTCCATGGCTGGCTGAATCCTTCTTGGATCACCTCAGGACCAACACACACACAACACACACAACACACACCACACACACACACACACACACACACACACACACACACACACACACACACACACACACACACACACACACACACACACACACAGCAGTTGCTTGTGTTGCTGGTTCCACTGCATACCAACAGGCTGCTGTTGTAGCCCAAAACGTACCCAGTTACAATCCATGTGCACAGCCCATGTGCCTTATTTAACAGAATCCCATCTAAAATTAGACAGATTGAGATTGGATGAAGCTCATGGTCTCAAATTTAAAAATAGCACATGGTTGTGAGCATCTTATTAGATAGAAAACATGCTTCAAGAGGGGGTAAAACACCCACACACATCACATCACATCACATCACCATAGTAAACAGTTGTAGTAGTAGACGACCAAGTCGACTGCTAGCTACTGACTTGACACGACAGAATGAATGGGATGGTCTTTAACTATAAATGGCTAGGCGCACACATTAAAGCCTCCAGGCATAAATAATAGCCCAGGCATATGGGTCCTTCTATTATATCATGCATAGAGTGGCGAAGACCACATTAGTGTATGAGGGAGGGGGGAGGGGCCAAGAGTGAGGCCTTGATGTGAACTGAGAGAGACACACTACTGACACCATTTGATAGCCAAGCACATACACATCAGATGAGCACTCACACACACACACAACACCACACACACACACACACACACACACACACACACACACACACACACACACACACACACACACACACACACACACACACACACACACACACACACACACACACAGACATTGTTCGATGTGATGGTGTAATAGACTTTGGGGTCTGTTGGCTGGGGAGTAGAATGAGGTAAACACCAAATAAGGTAATGGCCGACGGAGAGGAGGAAATAGGCCTGGCTAACGAGCTATTGACATTTAGATAGATCCAGAGGGGGAGACAGAGCCTTCCATTAGATTGAGAAATGGCATTGGGTCCCTCATTTGCATCGCAACCGATCCAAATTGATGACACTTTGTTGGTGAGGTGAATTCATTGTGGAATTGCATACAATGTGAGAGAGAGAATTGGGGGGCGCGGGGCTGGGGGGGGGGGGGGGCAAAGGAAAATTACATTTTGAGAGCAAAGCAGAGGATCTGGTTGCAAATCAAAATAGAGGAAAAATCAATGCATTACGTCACCCCTTATGTTAGAGAACAATAGAGATTAAAGTCTCTGTATCATACAGGCAACTGGAACAATGCATCCATCATCGGAGCCATAGATGAACTCATAGATGAGTATACACAATGAGAAAATACATTAGAAAGTACTGTACTACTGTAAACACTTTGCATATTTTACTTAAGAGGATTGCTCCTCATTTGTAAAAAAAATCTGTCCAAAATGAGACCAAATTAGTTACAACAATTTCTCTTTACTGTTATCGAGCATAAGAGTCCCCAAGCATAAATGTCCCCCATCATGGCATGGGGCCA
Organism: Melanogrammus aeglefinus; assembly: GCA_900291075.1. Taxonomy (NCBI): domain Eukaryota; kingdom Metazoa; phylum Chordata; class Actinopteri; order Gadiformes; family Gadidae; genus Melanogrammus; species Melanogrammus aeglefinus. Next base: position 91,942 of record OLKM01000077.1, read on the forward strand.
GAATGCAGTAAGGGTGTGTTCTTTGAGAGATGTATCAGCTGATGTAATCACCAGGTCCTCACAACGAGGACGGGGGCGCTTGAAGCCGGTACTGGGCTCGTCGGCGCTGGGTGGGTCGGCTCGCAGGCGGGATGGGGTGAGTCGATTACGTCAGCTGATTCATTCTCTCATACAGCCCAGACGAACACACTTGAAGACGGGCCGATTCCTTCAAGTCGTTTACATTGATTTCTCCAAAGTTCTCATGTCATCACTGACTGTGCAGGCCATGTTTCATCAAGTACATTGAGATATAGCTTGTGCAAGGAAACATGAACACTACCTGCAATAACATGCTCATATTCAATACAACTTTAATATCAGCCCATTTGGTCAATTAAAATTGCTGGATGTATAATCATATTAACATATTTTATGATTCCGAATATATATACATCTACATATAGATATATATAGATATATAGACATAAATAATATATATATATAGTCCTATTGTATACACTTTTCACTCATGGTACGAATGTCAAAAACCAGAGGACATACAACATGACTTCTTCCAAGAACAAAAATAGTTTCAAGAATTCCAGGTATGTGTTTTTCTAGATGTCAATATTAAAGAGTTAACTTGCTGAGTAAACAGCCAGACTGTTAGCATGGCCATAGCAGCGCTATGTGTGGAGGGCAGAGTAAACACTGACATGTGTCTAAACACAGGCCAGCCTGTTCAAATACCCACCGAACCTGCCATGCTCAGGCCCCTATGCTATGCCAGCGCTAGCTGTGTCAACTAGCCTGAGGGAGAAACAGTGGGCTTTGTCGTTCTGGTTTGAATTAGGTGCCACCCTTAATGAGTAGCGCTTCCCTCGGTTTTAATTAAAAAAGCGGTGTGATTATGGGAATGCTAAGTGGATAAGTGGACTATTGCTGTTGGGAAAAAAAAACTTGCCTACGAGTGTGAAAACTAGCAAAAGGTGACAATGTGATACCGTAACAATGTGATAACCCATTGAAAACAGATGTTACTCATAAGAAGTGAGAGAAATATCAATGAACAATTATCAAACAATGTACAATCTAGGAATATATTTTTTTTTTTACTTCACATTATGAAACATTGGAGCTATGTTATTGCAGTAATTAGCATATTCCATACAGTAACATAACAAGAAAAAGGCATGATTAATGCCATTATAGCTTGCATTAGGTCTTACAAAATAAAATTATATGTAAAATACATAGAACAGTTAAAAAGTATGATGTCTAATTTTGGGACACCAAAGCTTATGCATTTACAGACAAAGAAAAATTGAATAACCCCTGTCTCAGAACCAGAAGAGAAACTGTATCGGCCTACGCCCTTCTCATAAACACATTACACACAGGACATCAGAGAGACAGGCTGAGGAGTGCAAAGCTAACCTTGCACTCCTGTCTGTTGAGAGCCTGCTACTGTACTGTCTAGCTCATGTTCACTTCCTCTCCACAAAATGCATTAGACACAGCAAAAGATATCCCTGCGGCTTGGACCCGGTCTATACTGGCCAGCCACTAATCTGTTAATTGATCTGGCAAGGGGAAGGTGTGTGTGTGTGTGTGTGTGTGTGTGTGTGTGTGTGTGTGTGTGTGTGTGTGTGTGTGTGTGTGTGTGTGTGTGTGTGTGTGTGTGTGTGTGTGTGTGTGTGTGTGTGTGTGTGTGTGAGTGATGGGTTATGGTAGGAGATGATATCATTGAATTAATATAAAATCGCCTATAATGGGTTCAGGGACCTGGAGTAAAAATACGCAGGCGTCTAATAGGCCAGGGTATTGTTTGGTGGATTAACCTCTCAGTCAACGATATCTTAAGAGCTTCTTAGGCTGTATGCTGTAAAGTCAGGAATTCAATACCTAATAAGAGATTGATTCCAGCAATTAAAACCCTGGTGGTTTGTTTTCAATGAACAAAGAAAACCTTTTATGTGGTTGAAGGGTTACCTTATGTGCAGTTTAATGGAAACTTCCAAAAAGTAATAAACTGACTCCATAACCCCCTCCTTTGTGGTTCACTCATTAAATAACATTTAACCACATTTTCAAAACGTAGAAAACCCTGATTATGAAAGCCTTAAGTAGTAGGGCCAGAAAGATTAGAGCAGCCTCCTATGTGAAGCAGGCTTGACTCTCCCCTAAAGGTCAATCAACCCATAGCATGACATGCATCAGCCTTAGCGTCACTAATTGATGTAGGGGAGGAGGATAATCTTCAAAACCATTATTGGGGTGGTTGGATTGCTCTTCATGCCCTTTAAGACCTGGAAGGGAAGAGGCAGCTCCCAGGGTAGAGGAATGCTTAAGAAAAGGATGATACATAGACCTACAGGAGCAGGGTTTGGTATTACCACACTTCCTAGGCACTAAAAGGATTTAAGGAGCCGGTGGTGTCTGGAGTTTACATGATAAGACACACAAACAGAGAGCAAAGTGACTCACACACGCGTTAATCTCCTCTGACGCCATCCTCACCAGCGGTTATTAGCCCACTCCGCTACAGCTCAGACACATCCTCATCGGGAGTCAACCAAGGAGCTTAGATGATACAGCACGATTCTTATCCATAACATCTAAATATCAGCAAGTGTCTTGGCCCAATTGCTACTCCTTTAACAACACGGTGACTGACACTACCACGTAGTTTTTTTGTTAAGGCACAGAGAACATGAATAGGCCTAAATGCCTACGTTTTTAATTGTGACATGACTTTTATCAAGTAGCACACATAAATAACTACATTATTTTTGTTGGACGTTCATTTTTAACAGGGAGGGTAGATGTATGGAGAGCATCGTAAATTCCTGAGATAAGGCAACACATTATCACTGGTTACAAATGTTACGAAACAGGGTGACAGCTTCTTGTTCAGAAGATGAATAAGCACGGCCGTAAAATATTTAAGTAGACACTGCCCCCTAGAGGTCACCAAGATAACAGGACTACTTCGAAATTATTAATGGGAGACAACTTCAATCTATTTTAAAACGACTGGCTATCCAATTATAATTCGTTCAAATCTACCATCCAAAATTGAAAACGTCAGAGCACCAAGGTTAGAGTTCACTTTCTAAAATCAAGTCAAATACGCTTTGGATAAAAGTTTAATTCACAAAAATACATTGACCAATATAATGAAAATGTACTAAAATGTACTTTAATAATCCATAAAAGCTGGAACATCATTTGACAAAAAAAATAAAACAAAAAAAACAAAAGAAGCATTATTAGAGTTGGTTTTAGTATAATATATTTCGGCTTCAAGAGACATAGAAATCAATCCTTATTTTCCCCCCATATTTCTTCTATAAAAGACCCATTTTTTTCTGAAGCATCATTATGCAAAAATGGCATTAGAATATATTATGGGAGCTATGAAATCCCAGTGACAGTATAAAATTAAGTCACATCAGAGAGATATCTGCAGAAGAGAGAAGGTCCATGAACAATTGGGCAAAACTAAAACAAAAGGAAAACAAAAGAAAAAGAAAACATGGATGTTGTTCTATTACCACTGACATGACAGCCATGGAGGATCGGGTCATGGCTGTAAAAAGAAAAACTAAAAAAAACTTTCACTTCTCCACTTGAGTTCACTTTGAAGACATCTACACTTTTAACAGATGTGGTATTTCATGCTTTTTGAAGATTCATTATAACCATACAACTAAAGAGGTCCACTTTCCATGTCTTTGCAACAATCTATTCATATTGCCAAGACGGAAAAAATACTGAATTGACGTTATAACTTGTTTTTTATCCCCACCCCCTTTTTAATGGTTGGTATTATTCCTTTTTTATTTTTTTTCGTCAAACATCTAAAAATAAGAGAATTTATAAAAATAAAAATAAGGGCAAAGTAAGCGGACGACGAATCCGCTGTTGAGCTGCGGTAAGAGGCTTTTCTATTTCCTCATCGTCGTCGTCATGGTGGTTGTTGTTAAAGAGTTTGCGGTGGTTTGGATGTAGACACTGTCCGTTCACGGGGTTTAAATCAACACTGATGCAGAGACACATGACACGGGTCCCTCACAGGTGAGAGAGAGACAGTGAGCGAGGGAGCGTGGCCCCCTGGTCCTCGTCTCTGTGTCGGGAACAGACCGGTCAGCTGATTCACTTTTTATGGCGGGTGGCGGAGGATGGGGTGCGGGGTAGAGGGGGGGGGGACCTGGGTGTGTGGGGAAGGGAGGAGCAGGGTGATTGGGAGGGGAGGGGCTGTTCGGAATGCTGGCACGTTCCAATCAGGGCAACAGTTCTTCATTACAGCATTCTAAAGAAGAACAAAAACAGAGCACAGGCAACCAATAAAAAAATGCATGCTTCATTTAAGCCCCTGAAACTGCCCATAAAGCCGATGATGGGATTTGGTGCCCCCTATTGAAACATAAGCCACATGACAGTCATTCCTCTTTTGGCCAACAGAGGGCGTCAGCCTTCCCCTTGGACCCAGTTGTCTCATATTACAGGAAGAATTCTTCCCCTGTTGAACTCTAATTCAACATGGGAGGAATTCTTCGAGTATGCAGGAAGACACATTCATGGACAATCCACAATGTTTCATTGGAATAAATGAATAGAGAGCTTGTCATTCATCATTAGGGTTCACACACACACACACACACACACACACACACACACACACACACACACACACACACACACACACACACACACACACACACACACACACACACACACACACACACACACACACACACACACACACACACACACACACAGTCTTGCATTCAGCTAGGGTGCGGCTCATTTTTCAGCGTTATCAAGTTGTGGTTAAGTTAGGGCGTTTATATAATTGTGACACAGTTTGGTAGCATTAACTATAGATGCCAAATGCCAGAACTAAATCAAATGGAAGCCATTGATTGACATGTATTTCATCTATAGCCCCACTCAAATGCTGGTGGGGATCTTTAAAATGGCAGTCATTTCACATGCCTAATCTCAAACAGTGGTAATCTATGTGCTGTATTACATTCATCAGTGATCACAGCATTGAGCTAGAGAGAATGTTTCCATAGCCCTCCTAAGATTGACACTATGTATTCAGCCCCCCGGGAGCAGGAAGCATAACCAGCTGTGAATGAGGTAACCTTGGGGGGGGGGGGGGGTTCAGGGTCTCGTCAAGAAACATCTACGCCAGTCTCTTCCCGACAAAATCTGGTGCCAAAGCCACAACAGAGAAAACAAACAGCTCGTCCACTATTTTAACCCCACGTGAGCAGGGCCTGCTTTCCCGGTTCTGCTGCAATCCTTGTGGTGATTCATGCCTCATGCACAGGGGGTGGGACGGTGGCGGTGGTCCTGATTATCAGGGGGTACTTCAGACAGCCTTGAACATTTCTTTGTAGTGGCCGGGCAATCATATATGGTGTCAAAGGTGATTCATTGAATGAGCGGGACTCTTTGAAAATATAATTATGCAAATTATTATTAAAATCAGTGCAAGGTCCAGTTCTCATGACTCAAAGCTCAGGCAGTTCCCGAGTGCCAACTTGACCAATTGATGATGTAATAGATAAAATTGCAGTAATTTCATCTGCGATTTTCAGAGGGATTAAAAGGCATTGAAACGCCAGTCCACTGGAGTTTCGTGATGACATGATGCTTATTAGACCTCATCAAAGGTGAACTTTTGTTGGAAAACGATGCCCCTTTCAATTGAGTCGATAATGCCATGAACTCTGTCCCCCCTGTAGCCTATTCTTGTCTGGTGTCTCTCGGCCACCATCGTCCCAGTTTAGGGCCTGTGTGTGTTGTGAGTAGTGGAACAGTAGGGGCTGTAATCCCATTAGTGTTGGTTCACTGGGCATACCGGCGTTGGCTCTGTGTGTGTGTGTGTGTGGCTCTGTGTGTGTGGCTGTGTGTGTGTGTGGCTCTGTGTGTGTGTTGTGTGTGTGGCTCTGTGTGGTGCTGTGTGTGTGTGTGCTGTGTGTGTTGTGTGCTGTGTGTGTGTGTGTGTGTGTGTGTGTGTGTGTGTGTGTGTGTGTGTGTGTGTGTGTGTGTGTGTGTGTGTGTGTGTGTGTGTGTGTGTGTGTGTGTGTGTGTGTGTGTGTGTGTGTGTGTGTGTGTATCCCCCGGATACTTTCAGCTCTTTTACACACACTCCGTCGGAGTTAACTGACAAACTGGAGGCCCTGCAGAGAGTGCTGAAAGCAGATGCGCCTTCACTGACATGTTGGGGGATACGTTATAGAACTCACAAATCTTCACCATTTCTTCATATGCACATGTGTGCCATGAATATGTTAATTCTATTTTTCAGGATTTTGGTGGGTCAGCCCCCATCAAAACATTAAACATTTTATATTATATGGCAACACGGACGCAATGACCTCCAGAGACAAAGATCAATAGCACAACAAGCTGAATGTGGCCTGCCCGTTTATCTTTCAAGACCGCAACTGTCACTTGGTCAACACGTGTCGCTCTGTTCAGCTTCACTAACCTCCAGTAGTGGAAACATGGAAGAGGTCCATTCTGGTGGAACTATTCTTAGAAACTCCTAGATCTTGGAGATCTCACAGACCCAAAGATCTCAGGCCTGAGGAAAGCTTTGGCCATCGGTGCGGAAAAGCATTACATTGACTCCGGAAAATGTATAAACAAAATTATTAAATCTTAATCTCACATCCATATATAACCACACAACAGCACATACCAATTTCCCCTGGATGACTATAATGTGTACATAACCTTTTAGCTCAGGGTGTTTAATTACAAGGCCAGTCAAATATGGCCCCTTTAAAAGCTTAAGGCAACAAACCATGTCTCATCTGACCATAACCCCAATACGTACATATTGACAGCCCTTCTGCCTTAAAACACAGGCGGTGGACATTAAAACCCGAGATGTTTCTTTACAGGAATGATCTATGACCACTTTTTTTGGCCCGAGAAGTGCAGGGAAGGCAGAAGTTGCGTTCAATCCTGTGGTAGAAACCAAAAAAACCTGAAGGTTTTTCCGATGGACCCACATTCCTGCCTTCTCCCAGATGATGAGGCATCCCGCCTAAGTCGCGACCCAATCATTCAGCACAGAACCATGAACACCACTAAATCAATAAAAAACAAAACTAATGAAAAACATGTCCGTATGCAAAGCAGAACAATTCCCTCCAACTGTCTGCAATTGATCAGCTGTGAGGCAGGCCAGTGTTAGACATGTAGGAGATTCTTACATACGAGCATGGACAGCCAACAGTACAGTCGCCCTTCCCCATAAGTACATAGTGTGATATGATCCGTCTGTCTTTTGATGTGCTTGTTAAGGTCCACTTGGAAATAAGTGGTCGACACTGTCAAGGGCTAAACTCTGGGATGTTTTGTGCTTTGTAACCCGATATCAAATCAAGGCAAATCCTAATGACATAACCTAAAGAAATATAGAGCAGCATGTTCAGTTTGAAGAGAAACACACGGCATTCTCTGTGCTGGCTAGAGCGTGCAAGTGCACAACACATTTCCCAATGTGCCTAGCATGCAAGCATAGTAGACTCACCCTAAAGTGTGTGGCTGAGCGGCAGCTGAGGACAGACACAAGAAACGTAACCCCCCCCTAACAGTTAGATAAGGCTTAATATTTCAGGTTTCTTTTCAAGGACATCACTTTTGAATCATGCATCCGTTACTTATTCATCGGCGTCAAAACTATTAAAGTACTTGAAATACACAAGTGTCTAAAATAACAGTGGCTGAGGTGACGTTAATGTTAGCATAGCGCATGCTGGACTTAAGTGGTATCAGTGTACATCGTAGACTCTTTTTTTTAAGAACAACAGGCTGTCCAACATGAGGTTTATGCGAGTGTGTGCGCGTGAGCTTTCCACATGGTTTTAATTAGCCCGGTTAAATAACCCCATGTTGGCTGAAGGTGAGCGGCGTCAAAGGTCTACTGGTACGAGGCTATGCTTCAAGGGGCCATATAAAAGATGCATGGGAGAGAGGATGTGACACAGATGTGCAAATAATGGACCACGCTTGCCCCTTCATCATGACCCCGTCACGTGACTGTGCGGTTGGCTAGTTATTAGCCTTTTGATGTTGAGAGGGGGTTTGTTTTGGTTATTCACACACACACACACACACACACACACACACACACACACACACACACACACACACACACACACACACACACACACACACACACACACACACACACACACACACACACACACACACACACACACACACACACACACACACACCTGGCTCAGAGCTGCTGCAGGGGGTAGGGGTCTTTAAAGCAGAACACAGTTGGATTTCTTTTTCGCCTTCTTCTTTTCCACTGGCGTTTTCCTATTTATCTGTCTGACCAGGTCATAGAAGATCTGAAAAAGAGCACAACAAGAGAGCAGCAACAATTAGCACACACGTACGTGTGGTAGACCTGGCCTATTTGCTGTACAGGAGGACAAACAAACTCTCCGGCGTGTACGCAGACCAGTATCTGCACTGGAAACAAAGTCACTGTGCACACACACATCCACGTTGTTGCCACGCGGGGACGTGGTGGCTTTGCCAAGGGTGTGACTTTGTGTGCAAGGAGGCGTACAGCTGAACACTTCTTTAACGGCCACATTGTAAAGCCAGCACCGCAGGGACAACAAACAGACAACAGCTGTGTTAAGATGACTGCTCGGGCTGGCCGCTTCGCTTTCTGACACCAATACTTAAACGAGGAACCTAAGAGCATCAACAAAAAAAATTCACTAAATCAAAAAAAAAAAGAAAAAAAGTGTACAGGAACAGCACCACCCTGCTGAAACACAAGCACTGGAATGGCTGTTTTCAAGCGGCAGAAACGGGGTCAGGTGATGTCATTGACATGTTAGGAAGAATCATCAACAGATTATAATTATGATAAATATTGCATTGGTGTCACGTATCCCGAGGTGTGAATGTTGTGAATGTTTAATGCGGCTGAATGAACCTGGCTTCATGGCTGGGCCTGACCATGGAGCAGCAGAATGGAATCAGTGGCGTGGGGGGGGGGGGGGAACTCACGTCGAGGACGTTGATCTTGGACTTAGCGGAGGACTCTAAAAAGGCACAGTGGTTCCACTGTCTGGCCAGGTTCTGGCCCTGCTCCTTCCCCACCACGACGCTCGTCCTCCAGATCACACTTGTTCCCCACCAGGATCATAGGCACCTGAGGGGGTGGGGGGGCAAGGGAACACAAGGAGTGAACACATGGCTGCACAACATGGAAGACCCCATTGTGTTGGGTGTTTTTCTGGTTTAAAGCAAGCGTGCATTCAAACATCGGTTCTAGAACTAGGTGACAATCTTAATGACAGGATTCCAAACAATATTCACACACACACACACACACACACACACACACACACACACACACACGATATATAATGAATGAAAAGATTGCATGTTGTGTCAATACGTTAATGCATGAAATGTGTTGATGCAGTACTGGTAAATGACAGTATTCAATAATTAAACCATAGGATCGGCGAGAGGACGACAATACACAGATGAATTCTAGCAGAGGGCAATGAATATTTCAATAATTTACACGAAACGGGTCTTGAGATGACCGCAGATGGTGAAACAAATAATTGGATACAAAGGAGAAATGCATAGCCAGAGAACACTGCAAGGAGGCGTACGATGGAAGAAGGTGTAGAGGAGTGTTAGAGAACTATTCAGGTGGCCATTAGTCAGAGGACGGGAGGGGGGTGTTGAAAGTGGTGTCTCTATTCTACGGGATGGTTAAAAGGGAGGATTCCAAGATACTCAAGAAACCAAAGAGCAATTCATCCCTCGGGGCAGGTTGTGTTTAAATAAACTGAACAATTGAGGTTGCACACCACAAAAAAGGAACCAACGAAAATGCATTAATAAATCAATACAGAAGCCATTTAATCCAACGCAACTTGGCGAGCAAACAAAAGGAAAAGGGGGACATTCATTTCAACATCCCCGTACAGAGTACTCAACACTGGTGTAAACTGCTTTCAGAGACCCGTCAGACCCTTGGCCCTGGCTGTCACGGTGGGCACAGGGTTCGGGCGACCAAGTGTCGGGGATGCGTCTCATCCTGCCTGCTGCTTCCTGACTGGCCTATCTAGGGAGAGCGGCGGCCCGGAGGAAGCCGTGCGATGACCCCGCCCGGCCAGGATAACATCGCTTTCCTTCCTGACCGCTTTCCAAGCGCACTGGACTCCATGCTCCAGCTGCCGCCTGGAATGACGCGATAGTTGACCCAGAGCATATTTTAAAAGAGACAAAAAAGAAAAGAAACGCTTTGCTCTTCGCTCATCCGCTGCGAGACCAGAATTGGCAGAATAAGGGTACTCAAATTACTAATCGATACAACTATTTGCTGCAATAGTTATGTTAAAACAAAAAAGCTAAAAACAAGTAAAAGTCTAGAAGGAAATCGCCACGACAGCCTGTCCCCCGTATTCTACGCATGATTTAGGGATGCGTTTTGTTTGTGACCACAGCGGCGCAACCCACAGACACCACATTGCATGATGCAGTTTGCATGCAAACATGCAGCATCTTTATATCATTTAGTTGGGAATGTAGTCACCAAACAACCAACAAACAAAAGTCTATTAGGCTGGCGTTGCCTTCCTTTCCCCCAGTTTGCACAAGCCTTGCCCAGAAGCAATGTCGGTACTTGCGGTGGAGGAAAACAGCAAAGATATTTGAGAGTTACTTGACATAGTGGACCGACATGCGCCGGCACGCTCATAGCGCTAGCCTCCCCCGAGCACAAGCATCGAGTTGTTCGTGGGGTTGTTCTTGGACAAGCGGGCCCGCTCCCTCAGAGAGCGTCAGCGTTCGTCTAGTAAAAAGGGCCAAATACTACGATTCCCCCCTCTCCACCCGTTCTTTCTGGTTTACGGCGTGACGGACAGGAAGTGGAGATGTTTGTACTAGCCCCCATGGAGGTTGCTGCTTGATGTTTGATATCCAAACAAGCCCACAGTTTGGGCCGCTGAAGGGCGCTCTTGGGCGTAGGGAGGGAGGGCATCCCCAGGCGACCCGCTGGTATGCACGCCTCCTAATGTCAACTATCAGCCAATCTGGGATTAAGGACCGAAGGGAGAGGAGCGGCTACGTCGTATGGAGGAGGAGGAGAACCCGAGAGATCGCTCGATACAGCGGTGTCAGCACCCTGGAGCTGGCCATAGCATGTGACTAATCTACGCAGGCTGGCTCCGTCGAGAGGGGCTCTGGGCGCCAGGGACAGGTCCCATCCCGCCCACAGCGCCGATGCGGATAGACCTAAACATTCCACCCACTGCTGAAGAATGTGTTGTCTTCTTCTGTCGTAGATTCCCCGGGAATCTACGACAGAAGAAGACAACACATTCTTCTTCTCCTCGCGCTGGACTGAATGGAGGCTGCGTTGCCCCGCCGACAGTGGAGGAAGTCGCAGCCTGCGCCAAGTGAGTCATTACCAACGTGGTCAGACAAGTCAGTGCAAAGATGACCTGGAAAACAAAATGTCACAAGAGCCTTACATAACACCAGCGGGAGGAAACTAGGGAGGGAAGCAAGCTTTTAATAAACTATTGGCAAGTCGCTCGGTTCACTTTTGTCTACATTGTACTCTCAACACCGTCTGGGTTTGGCGCTTACCAATGGCGATCACTCAAGGACAACAAAACATTGTGGAATAATAAACCTTAAAATAACATCTTGATGTTGATAAGGTTTCTGGGCATTTTATCATAAAAATCTTTTTTAACTCTTCAGAATGACAAAGCTATACCAGACAGCAACAACAACCATGCTAAAGAAAATCATGACTAAAGCTCCCCTCCCATTCTCAGTCCACCCCCAGCCCCAATCGTGTTTTCCCATCCTACGAGTTACCATCCCTGAGACAGGCTTCTCGAAGTCTGTTTCATCTTCCTTTTAATAGAGTCCTTTAATTGAGCATGGCGAGACCGAAGTGACTGAGAAAACATTAAGTTGTAAATGAGCCATGGCATTCGGATCAAGGAGCGGAGAGAGCGAGAACAGCTGTGGCAGCAGCAGCAGCAGCCGCTACCGGCACTGACCGACTGATCCAGCTCTCCAGTCACCATGAAAGCCTTTTCCTGCTGAGGTATCCGTCCTTTTTGGCTACAGTGGAGGAGATTAACAGAAAGAAAAATACCCTTGAGCATTTTCCTCTCCCATCAGGGTGTTTGCTCCCGTCTGAGGGGTACAGAAGATAAACAGATGTCGTCGCCAATCGCAACCAAGGGTCTTAAATCTCCAGTGTGGATCTCCCGAAGGTGGAATGCCCCCCGAGGTCAGATAAGCAGGAGAGCCGGGAATATATTAGGAAGGAACGTGGCTCCGTGATGACAGGCTGGAACGTTTTCCCCTCCATGAAGAGATGGGCCGGTGTTGCTGTGATCTGTTCGAGGCCCCAGTGCCCTTGACCACATGGGTTGGGGGGGGGGGGGGGGGGTTTAATGGGGGAATGGGGGGGTAACGCAGGGCTAGATTCTGGGTGCTTTCACTGCACCTCACCCCTGACTATCCAATCACCTGCACACATAGAATCAGACCAAAAGCATTCAGGCCAAAATAAATGGAGGGAGTTGGAAGGGACAGGGCGCTGTTAGGCCAATCACAAGCCAATGAAAGATGATATCTGAGAAAACACCACAGAAGAATGGCCAAACAAATAAGGAAGGGGCTGAAATCGGGGTATGGCGATTCTGAGCTGAGCTCGAGAGGGAAGTAGGGAATAAACATGGCTGACATGGGAGTAGAGGCAGAGAGAGAAGGAGAGGAGAGAGAGAGAGAGTGAGTTATGGTAACATTCAGTCCCTGCAGAGATCACCAAAAAAGGGCATCCTGGATGTGAGTCAGACGCACCCGGCCCTACCAGAGCTGGAGAACTCAGCAAACTAAAAGCCTCTGCATCGTCAAAGGGAAACACAGGGACGGGTTCCATTGAAACCAAAATGACTGACGAGACACATTTTTACTTTTGATTTCACCTTCCCCTACCAAGTTCCCTTTTCCTTCAAATAAAGACATGGCTTTCGTAAATAGCATACAGAACGCTTACAATGCGATTATAATGGCATAATTCGGATTACATCCTCCAATAATGTTGATTTGTGGGTTTATAACTTTAGATGCACTACTAAAAGAAAATAGTAAACGGGCGTGGCACCCTTGTGTGATCACATTAAATGATCCCTTGTCCATGATTAGAGAAAAGCTCAGGCATGTGAACCGCCACTTACATCCTCAGTGTCCTTTACTCGTAGGATCTGTTCCCTCAAGTCCTGGAGGTCGTTGAAGGTCGACTGTGCCGTGATGGAGTAGACCAGTGCGAAGCCTTGGCCATTCTTCATGTACAGGTCCCTCATAGCCGTGAATTGCTCCTATAAAAAGGAGAGTACAAATGAGGAAATGGAGAAAAGGGCTCCTCAGTTTCTATAATCCAGAATTTGAATAAGCATGCTCTATTCAAAATGAAAAACCTGAAATCATTCAACACCACACAGCATTTAACAAAAAACAGGAACAGGACACAGTGCTAGTTTAGGAGTGACCAATACTTTCGAAATAGAAACTCCAGAAATAGATACATGAGAATTAAAAGAAAGTTAATGTTTTCCAATAAAGTAATTTCAAATTCCCTTCACTTGACGGTCATTAAACCTATCATTTATATTTTTTTCCATGGTTACGCCCAACAGCTACGGCCATGTTACTCGTTATGTATACGACAGCTGCGTTCTAAGCCACAGCTCAACCACCTAACAATGCATTGATGTCCAACCGTCTAGCCTGTCTAGCCTCAAACAGGCCTGAGTTTCATCTATTCCCCTGCAGCGCTGGGCCTAGTGGAACCCGGCAAAGATGTGCGGATTGCAAGGCCTCAAACGCCCAATATTTTTCAGGTAGTCCCGCCGCGGTTTTATCTTATCAATCAATAGCGGTGACACAGGCTGCCCAGTGGAGATCACTCATCATGGTCCCCTGGGTGCAAACATGGCAACTTGAGGCCATGACATCTATAAGGCGAACTCTTGAGATGGTAGCTACGAGTGTTTAGATAACTTACGGTTCCTGCCGTGTCGAGAATTTCCAGCATACATTGCTGTCCATCGACCTCCACTTGCTGTTGAGCAAAAGGAAGGGCATTAGCACATCACATCATATTTAAAGAATACCATCTGGTAGAGCCGGCAGTATATTGAGTAGTATAGCAGTTCATTAATAGTTAATTTGTATAATAGTTTATTTGATAGCAATATTGGTTTAATGGGCTACTAAGTAATGTGGATATAAGTAAGTACCAAGAAGGAAGATGCTTTATGTTTCCTTGTGAGGCAGCCTCACAATGAAGTAATCAAACCTTCTCGACTTATTAGACTGTTATTAAGTGCCGTTTTCAAAAACAGCACTCAAGCTATCACACAATCTTTCAATAACCACAATCTGAGTGCATGTCGAGTCTCACTGTGCCACTTCATTGACATAATGGCCAGCTGCAGGCTAGCACACAAAAGAGACTAAGATACATCTCCCAAACCCAATGCACAAAAACAAAAAAAAAGGACAAAAGAGTGAGAAAGAGAAGACAATGGCTTAGAAAGCCTGGACAGAGAAGGGGGAATAACAAGTGTATGGCGTCATAATGTGAACCTGCAGACCAGCTGCTAGCAATCAACTCATTCCCGAGAGGCCGCCATCGCAACTCCCCCAAACCCCATCAGCGCAGCTCTTACCTTTCTGTACGAGTCTTCTATTGTCGGGTCATACTTTTCCACAAAGATCCCCTGTACGAACTGAACCGTCTGTAAGAACAAGAGACAGACCAGAGTGCCAGCATCAGAACCCAGCCTCTCCAGACCATTGTACCCGTCGGCGCTTCTAGCACAGTTCAAATATCCCTCCAAAAAAAAAACCCTCAATATTACGATATTTTAGTAGTTAGTGCGTTGGTTGCTTGGTAGCAAAGACAAGTTTGTTTGCCTGAACACATCTTGAGGCCTTAACCTGTCAGGACCTGCCAGTATGGAGAAATAACCTGACAGACACCAGTAGGGTTGGTGAAGAAAGGATCACAAAGACCCTTCTTCCTCTCCTGCTAACATCCGCTTGGAGATTACCTTAAAGTGATGTTTATGTGAGAGTCATTATTTGTTCACACTTACAAGGCTAATAGACCCACAATAAATCACAAACATAAATAGTATCATGGCGCATTACAGAATTCTACTACTGTGGTTGCTGGAAAATCTACAGCCATTTCCCATACTAAGCTCATGTAATTCGGCCACTAGGCAGAACAGCATAGCAGAGCTTTGAAAACAAGCAGGCTTAAATACTGGTCTAAATAAAATTACTTTAGGTGCATTGGAAAAACTATGATAAAAATAATAATGCCAGCTTTAAATGCCGGCTTTGAAAGTGATAGGTTACTCTTATGTTTTAATAAAAGTGATTTCCCCTCTAGGCAACACCAGTTGAGGCTTGGCGCAGTATCACACATTGTCCCCAACATATGACTAATGGAGGTACAATTGTACACAGACTCTAAAAACAAGGCAGAGCCCTCAAGGCCGGCTGACAGGAAGGATTGGAGGTGGG
Source organism: Melanogrammus aeglefinus (assembly GCA_900291075.1). NCBI lineage: Eukaryota > Metazoa > Chordata > Actinopteri > Gadiformes > Gadidae > Melanogrammus > Melanogrammus aeglefinus. The sequence continues at coordinate 107,575 of OLKM01000077.1, forward strand.
TGGGGGTTAGGATGCAGATAAAAATACTCACCAGAGCAGACTTGCCCACACCTCCTGATCCTAGCACCACTAACTTGTATTCACGCATGGCGGGATCGCTTCACCGGACAGCCCCAGCAGTCTGCACTGGACAAACGGAAAGAGGAGTAAGATAAAGTAGAGTTGGGGGGGAGGGAAGAAAGATTTTTAATACTCCAAGTAAAACAAAAAGTAATGAAGGAGGAATTCCCCTTTGTTTTTTTGCTCAAATGTTTCCTCCTCTGGAAAAGAGGAAGGATTCTAGTCATTCCTGGAGGTGCACACACACAACAATGGAGGGGGAACACCCATAAGCAGATCGGCTGCTGCTGCAGGAGGGTGGAGGAGGTGAAGCCTGAGTGACCTCTCTCCCTCTCTCTCTCGTTCTAACCCAAACCAGCTGTGGCACGCATTTGTGTCTTTGCGGTTGTGAGGCAACCGCGAAGGAGAATACGAAGAAGAGGCATGGAACTGGCCAAAGCGCCTCATAATGACGCGATTACTTGGCCATCGGGTGCGGGCTGTCAACACACTGCCGCCGTTGTCAGACACAGGCCGGGCAGCCCTTCCTACTGGAGATAATAGAACTATTGAGGCTGGCTTTGTGTGGAGGACTCTCGCACTATGAAAAGTGAGAATTAAGACTTGGGGTCGGTGAGAAATCGATTGATTGACTCTTGTACCGTTATGAGGGGAGCGAGGGGGGCCGGGGGGGATCAATGGCTCACACACAGAAAGCAGTTAAGTCGGTGGGGTTTAGCCAACTGGGTCACTACCAGTTGAGGTCAGCTGAAAAAAGCTGCGGAGGTCCGACCGTTACTGGTGTTTTCTTTGCGATTACGGCTGCAGCAGTGCAGCCCTTAGGAGGGCTGGGGAGTCTGAGAACCCACATGATGATTTCCCGTTGACTTGCAATTGGCAAAAAAAGGGATACAAATGGTCCACGGAAAGCAGTGGTCGATGCTGCAGGCGTAGACCTACAACAGCTTGAATTTCCTTCAACAGTTGATTTGAGTTGTTTTTCCCCCGGTCATTACAATCATTGGCTCGGAGATGAATATCGCTCTGACTGCAGATCTTTCAGATTTGACTGCTGTCAAATGTAATATAGACTAGAAAACTAAATTATAATATAAAGTACTTGGAAAGACTATACTCTGCTGGTGTTAAATGACACCATTACTTTTGAGGGCCAGTAAGCAGGTTCCCTGAACTACGACTAAAGATCATGGTTTGCTATTTAATGGACCATGATCAATAAATTAGAAAAATGCACTGTAAACCTGCTATTTTCTACATTTTGAGTAAAATAATACTTTCCCGAGCCAGACGGCGGGCTAGTTGGACTACATCTAGTATGTTGAAAACACTAGGGTGCATAGAAGAAGGACTTTGAAGTCAATGAAAATGGGCCCACAGGCCAATAAATAAACAGCATCAACCCATCACTACATTTTGAAGAGCTTATCAAGCGATAGTCACCAGCTATTCTTTGCGGTTCTTCTTTTGCATGTTTTATTTCTCATTGTTTTGAAATGCTAGGGACAGATATGGTCCTTCATATCACAATGACTATGATGCCAGGCCACAAATAATTCATATCCGCTAAAAAGACTCAAGAGAGAAGTATAAGTCTGTCGTGTGATTTTTCTATTTTGGGCGGGGCTGTTTAAGGCACACAGCACGTGACTTACACAAATGCAATGGGGCGATTAAACAAAAAAGACTTCCCGTGTCAGAGCTCAATTACAAAACAAATCATCTGTGTGAACAGCACACAATGACCTAGGCCACGCCCTATTTTACAGTGATGTACATCATGTTTTCTTGCATGGACAAAGGGGTGAAAAATCCCTGCTTTGAAGCAAATGACATCAGAAATGGCCCATCCCAACACACAGCGTCTGCAAGTTCAGAAGAATGCTCCACATCTTTTTCAAGGGTTCCCTAGCGTACAGTCAAGTTACTCCCATCTTTCATACAGCTTTCAAACCAACCTCTGTCGCGAGTCAGGACCCAAATCGGGTCATGGGCTCACTGCTGCTGGGTTAATTCCATGCCAAATTGGACCTGGCAGTGGACTTTCATGTCCAGAACTCATAACCCAACAGACTGTTGCTATGCATGGTTAAAACATAGGGATAATCTACTAAACCTACAGCTAACCCTACAATTTAGGTTTTCACAAACAGGACCACACTTGTGTCATTCTGACCTGTCAACATTACCGGAAATCTACCCCGTCCTTAGATCACTGTGGATCAGTATAATACAGTCAGTGTATGATTCAGTAACAGAAGAGATTGCATTACAATGAACAAACTTTTAAAAAGGAGTTGTATAATCGGATAATGTCTTGGCAAATAATATTATCAACCACATTTTCTGGAAGTAAAGATAACTTCAGCCAACAACTTTCATGCAAAGAGTCTTTTCCACACACATTCAAGGTTGGCTGATGGCCATTATACGTGTATAAGTGTATGAGCCACAGGTTAAGAATGCAATTGTGGCCGTCAACTTATGGCAAAAAAACTTTTTTGAGAACTAGATAATTACTGGCCCTGCAGGCCTGTTGAGTAGAAGTAGTAGTTTGTTCAGTAATACTTATTCTATGTCGGAACACCACTCACAATGAGATTTTAATTTGACCATTAGGCAAATATGCCAAGTACCATTGCATTATGGTGTTTGGCACATAAAGAAACAAAGATGCTTTTGAGTGTAGAATACAGCATGATAGTTGGTTCTTTTGACTGTAAATGCTTGATGACTTCCAATAATCCTCTGGTCCCAAATGTCGCCCTGCCAACCCTAGGCAGGTTCATTTAAACTATGCCCTCGGGGAAACGCTTCAATCATATCATTATCTCTTGTTGACCACCACATACTTAACTAAACGGTATCAGCTCTTCTGTTACAGAATAGCCAAAACGAGCACATAACCAGCCGCCTGTACATAGGCATTCCCTGAATTACTATCCTGACGCCAAATCTTAGCCTATATCACCAACCACCACATGTGAACACAATCTCACAAATACACACACATACACAGCCATTTAAGGACATCTCTCTCCTTAAACTAAACCTCTCCTTCTTTCCACTGCCCTCGACGACACATTGTCGTTCCCAACAAAACAAACATCAACATTTTTGTGCTCTCATAGTAACTCCAGCAAAAAGGGAGGGAGGGGAAAGCCACATGTTGGCGTTGCACACACACACACAGTGAAGTCACTGCATCACTCACCCTCTATGGACAAAGGTATGTCTCCATGTACGGTTGAAAGCTCAAGGAGGGCTCTCTGGCAGCGCGTCTTCACGGGCTACTTCTGCTATGAGCGCAAAACTAAAATGCACCGTGATTGCTGAGGCAAGTAGGAGACTAGTACCCTGATACAAGTAACTGCCCACCATCACCACTTCCTGGCTTGGCAAAGGATATGACAATGTGATGAAGCTCTGAGTCAGCATGGGGCACACGGGATTGACAGCTACTGGCTGTCTCCCTTGCCCCATTCCACAGATCGTGTCAAACCACACATCCGCTTAAAACTGACACATGTAAGACCATCCCCTCGTTGGCTGGCTATGTGACGTATGCTGCATTACAACATGCGATGCAGATGGGGAAAAAACAAGTTTCATCGTTGAAACATGTTGTATTGATACTACGTTTTTGTTGTTTCTTTATTACTCCTTGCCATTCCAAAAAAAAAAACGGACATCCTTTCCAGTAAATCATAGGTGCCAAACACGACAACAACCCTCAATTATGAGAACCATTTCTACGCTTAAAGAAAGTGAGAAGTAACGCCCCGGAAAATGTTTGAAATATGATAACAGATGCACAGTGCTCGATATGCAAATTAAATCAACCACAAGTCTGTCTGATTACTTTCTGGCCTAAAACTCAAAAAGTTCAGGAGAGATGTGTGAGAACAAGCGATTCATTATAAAAAACAGAAACCCAGTTGCAGTAGGATAACAAGGAAAGACAATTGGTAAAGAAACATGCTAAATTAAAGAGGCAAGAGCAAGTGGCATGTGCATGTCAGTTATACGTGACCTGTAACCACATCCTCTTTGCAGAGCACCAGTCGCCCTCTTGCTGATATCGTGGAAAGGAGTGGCTACTAAAATAGGCTTTAAGTCTCTGTTCCTGTTTAGGACCCTGGACACGGGGGCTTGTTTGGAGGAGGAAGTGTTTTATATCCTACATTTCATCACCAAACCCAGTCTTATAGAGTTGACATACACCGGATGAGGCAAATTATTTAGACTCTGAAGAAAATGATCTTCTGGTGAGGGCGCGCATAGTGAAACACGAGAATCCATTTTCAACACCAAGAGCCTCTATTGAGATACGTCCTCAATATATTTTTCAAATATATTCCACCTTCTCTTTCCGCTAGCAGAACCCTACCGGCATTGTCTACTGCAACAGGCTGTAATACACCGTTAACCCTTGACAAGATAAGGCATTAGAGCCATGATCATACCAAGTGAGTTAATGTAACGGTTACCCACACAATTGCCATACGGTTAGCCCACCAGGTCCTCCCGTTATGTGCCGTCTGTGGGTACAGAGCTCAGCGGTAACATTCCTCGAGCCAGACCGAGGTTGAGCATTTTAACAGCGCTTTAATTACACAAGTATTTTGACTTTACAATACCACCCATCGACGAGCTCGTGAGAAGAGAATTATAGTGAATGAAGGTCTTTAATACACTATCCAGGATCTGCCTTCAGTGCAGCCAATAGACTAAGCCATTTTAACTAGCTCGTTAGCTAAATAATGCTAACTAGCCAACAGAGACTGCGACGAAAAGGGCTACCGACACTTCACAGGCTAGCTAGCTAGCTAGCCTGTACATTCCTCTCCCAGAAAGAGATCAAAACACAATTAGACCGCCAGAAACATATCCGCGATGGCAAACTCATTGTGTTTTATTGTTAGGTGAAATTAAATACATGAGTAGACATGCTAGCCACACAGAATAAAACGCATTTACCCCTAAAGACCAAACCGATGCTAACATTACCTGCCCTTCCGCCTGGCCTTGACTAAAATGGGAGTGCACAGTACGTTTTTACTTACGGACAATGTTTATTCCCCCATATACTTAAACTAAATAAACAGCATGCATCAAAATACACTAGCTGATATTAACTATAATAGTTGACGATATACTCTGAAGCGGAGTATACATTTAACAGGGATTATTAGCTAGAGAAGTTTGACGTTTCCACTTACCGTCTCTCGTTCGCTGTCTCTGGCTACTCTGCAAGTGTCAATTTCGCTCCTGCCCCTGTGCGCAGCAGACGTCATTCCTGCCTACTTCTTTTTTTGATGGTCACGGCTCTTCATAAAAATCTCCCAGATTATCTTTATTGAAATGATACCCATTCAGTTTCACTATATAACCATTCCTATCGTCAATAAAAACAAATATATATGTTATCTCACAATTAGTTATTCAAGTTTTGGAGCCGTATGATACTTACATCTGATCACAAGGACGTGATTTTAAAAAATATTTAGTCAATGATGAAAATCTGGCAGAATAAATGACAGCCCTCAATCGTCTCGTCTCGTATTAGTTAAGTTATTAACAGTGTTGGTCACTTGAGATTTCCTATTAAATGTTTACTTGTAGTATAGGCTCAATACAAGTACAGTGTCACATGATCATTATTTTTATGTCAGTGTAAAACAACTTTCTAAAGCATCCACATATGGCAAATTATATATTCCAGACTAGAGCAGGGGGGGGGATAAAAAAAGGTATGAGCGTGGACTACCCTCTAGTGGGGGAGATGATACGCCCTGGCTAATCAGTCTTTGGTCTAGTCAAAGGATTTCACAAACATCAAAAGTTAACAAATAGACAGATGGAGACATTTATTTTGGTAGGATTCCATATCTCACATGTGACGTCATACGTAATAAACCATTCCTCATCGTGTCCTGCCAATGCAATCCCTTATTATTAGCAACTTTACTATGCTGGTGTTTAAAAAAAAAGAAACACACCAGTAGATCTGATAGCAATCTCAACACTTTCAGACTAAGAATAAATAAAGATCTTTAAAATCAGATACTCCAGGGATAACAAGGATAATCAATGACTGCCATCACAATGGAATAAAAACAAATAAGGAGGCTTGGCTGTTTTGGATTCACAAAACGGCCAGCCCAAGCAGGTGACATCTTTAAGGCAAATATTTGAATACATGCTGAATATTTACTGTATATATACATTTAATAGACATTATACAATTCAACAGCTTCCATTTGCGACATGGGTAGATTTTCCAGTAGTTAAGAGTCGATCAGTACTGCACGGGCCAACATGGATGACGGGGCCAAGTTATTTGTGTTTTACCAATGTCGGGAGAACATGACAAGGCTGAGTAAAACAAGATGACGAGTCTATAACTTGGATCCAAAATGAAGGAAAACAATGACGTATTTTGCTCCTTGCTTTGGTCAGTCCATTGAAGGTGCAAATTGGTGTAAATTGCTGCCCATGTTCCCCATATTCTTTTTAACCTTCTTTTCCTTCTTCATAGTTTCCACAAGTAATTCAAAAAAACCTAATTGATGTCAAGAGATTGCCGTCCTTATTGATATTGCCTGTAATCTCCAAACCCAGAGCAGCCATGGGGGCTGGGGCAGGTTCTTCTGCAAATTGGGGACCTAGATGGAAGAAATGAAAATAAATGTTATTTTTTTGAATTAGAAACGCCCCTTAACACAAAAATGTCTCCTTTATGGAGAGTATTTAATGCATACCTATGCATTAAATACTCACAAATGGCCTTTAAATAAACATGTACCATTAAATTGCAACATTCCATTTTTTCCTACATTCTTTATTTTCTATATTTATTTAGAATAAATTAGTAGCAACTGATTTCCGGGAACTACGCCGTGTGTTTATTTGTTATGTGTAGCTTTCCAAATATCAAACAATTAATTTTAGTCTGAAGATTCCCCATTTAAAAAGTGTCACCTGCCGTATTCAGCACATCTCACAGAATAAACATGCTCATCATGACTCGTCATTTCATATAGTTTGTCATTTTTACATGCTGCCCTATACACTGTAATCTAAAACCAAAGCTGACATTTATTCAAGGCTAAAGTACCAAACTTACCGGTAGGAATCTGTGACGAAGCAAATCTGGTAAGAAGTATTCCAGCGCCTTCTATCAGAGCCAGCAATATGCCTCCCATGGCAGCAGAGCCGACCATAGCCACTGGTCCATCTGAGGAAGAAACAAAGTCCCAGCTGAACTCTTAAGCACACTTATGTAAATAGAAATGTGCACAAGCTTTGTCATACATCGTTTTCTTGATCCGTTGCAGCAGGTCTACTCACTTCTTGCAGCAAGAATAGCTCCGGTCATGGCTCCACTTGTAATTGAATTCCAGGGATCCTCTTTGCCTCGAACTTTCACAAGTCCACAGTCAATCATAGAAAACAGGCCTCCCCATACAGCAAAACTACCTGAAATCAGACAAACCAAAATCATGACAAGATAGCTAACATACTTGCCTTGATTAAGGAACATTATTGACCTCGCTAAGGATGTATTTTGGGAGAGATGTCACTTGATTACCTCCCAATTGTGGAGCTCTGGTGCGGATGGCAGTCATGCTACCCTTCATTCTGTGGTTCATTCCCTACAACGAAAGGGACATCACATCAAGAAAGAAGTCTTCTACAATTTAAAGAACTGACTTTGACACACTAATGACATGCCACATAATATGCAGACATCCCCAATTCAATTACCAAAAGCATTGATTTTTCCTTCTTATCCGTAGAGAACCAACAAATACACCGAAATCCCTTTGAATATAATCTAGTTTAGGCAACCCTACCCCCATTAGCTTTCTACTTATTACCTAAATGTATATAGGGGGAGCTCATTTAGTCATTTAGCATGTGTGGGCATCACATGCTTTAACCCAAATAATAACTGTTATCATTGTGTTTGTGAGTTTCCAATAGTCACATTAATAATTTAATTAAATAGAATAAATAAAAAAGAGCTTAGACACAACCTCCACAAACTATGTTTACTGAGAAAAGACGTGCGTAGGATAGTTTGCTCCGGGTTATTCCAAAGCAGGTTCTCCTCCTTTGGAATGTATGTGTGGTAGGCTTGGATCTAGTCGGTTGGCTTTTTAAAAAAATCCAGCAGCATTTCTGAATTCTGTATTAGGAATATTTTTTGGATGGTTTTTAGGGCAAACTTGCACTATAGCATTAAAAAAAACCTGCGCAGTCTGATGTGTTGTTTACACAAACTATGAGGCCATTCTTCTTGTTAATTGTATATGTACAGTCGGTTTTACATTATGTTTTCTGGTTAAAACTTACTGAAGGAGCATTTCTGAAGCCTTTGACAGCCTGAAAAATCCCACCACCAATGGCCCCCATTGTGAAGGCCCCGCCACAATCGTCCACGATTCTCCAGGGACTAAAGGAAAAACAAAACATACAGCTGTATATGTGAGGTCCCTTGGCGTTGACTCACACTGTATGGTGAGGTTGGATTGGTTATATAGGCATCAACTTTATCTCTGACCTCGGATACCAGGAGAAATTGTCTCCATATCGGAAATCATTGTAAACGGTAACAATGTTTTAAAATGACATAAACCAATGCAAGCATTCGGCTTTCGTCAATATGCAACAATGTCAGCAGGTTGCACTGGATTTTGCCCACTGCATGCGTGAGCATATTACCAGTTCCATGCCAACAGCATCATGTTAAAACAATTTCGAAACGTCTTACTAGACTTCCGATACATTATCAACAAGGATATTTTTAAAGTATTGAGGAAAAAACGTTGAGCAACACACTCAATGCAGTCAGACTCACTACCACCAAGTACTTATTATGTATAGATGTATAGATAGATGTATAGATAGATGTATAGATAGATGTATAGATAGATCTATAGATGTATAGATGTATAGATAGATAGATAGATAGATAGATAGATAGATAGATAGATAGATAGATAGATAGATAGATAGATAGATAGATAGATACTTTATTTATCCCGAGGGAAATTCAGGTATCCAGTAGCATAGAAAAAGTATAAATAGCAGTCTACAAACGTGGAAATGTCACCGCTTGAATAAGTAGTTAAAATAGTGAAATGACTGGGATCACATGCTATTTCACTAATGAAATGTCATGTATAACAATGGTTGCTGAATATATAAGATATCCGACAAGGTCACTAGCAACGTGACTAGCGTTGACTTTCAATGCTCTGCTGATAGAGCCCTGATGCTACATGCTGTTAGCATTGCAACCCAGGGTTGCCTCACTAAATGCTATAATACTAACAGATACTACTTTCAAAAAGTATGAAATATGACTTCAATTGTCAATCTGTTCAACGCAAGAAGTGGGTCCTAATGGATTAAAACACATATTTTAGTATTTATACAGCTCGTACCATGGCTCTCTTGCGTATTCCTCCATTTTGTTCTTCTGGTGTTCCGAAAGACGTCACGCTTAGCAATGTGACGTAAGAGCTTTGGGTGAAAAGGCTGTTACAAAACTGACGTTGTAGTTTTTCGCCAAAACAAACAAAATGGTTATCATACAATTATCCAACGGCAGAGTAAAAAAAATAAAATTTAACTACAGTTAAAGAAGAAAAATATGTGACGCATCGACTGTAGGCCTACTAGATCATAAAATGACCATGATATGTCATCAGAGATCAGTTTGTTCTCCTTTGAAATGTGCTTTGCGGCGTTGTGACATAGGCATCCCTGTCGTGAATGGTACCCCTGTCGTGATGTTTGGCCAAAATAAACATTAAAATTTAAACAGTCAAAATATTTATGAACGTACATTTATCCTGTCCTTAAGTCAGAAGGGATGCAATTAAATAACAGAGGACTACAATTTATTGGAATTATTTGGTGAATGGAAAGTATTGAGATTTATATATTAACGTATTAAATAAAGCACAAGATCCATTAATATTCGTTAAGAATAAAATAATGTAAGGTTTTTGTTTTGAGAAGAACATATTTTATTTACACGCTTTCAAACTCAACTAGATACTTTTCTCTTCTCTTCTATTCTTCTAACAAAAACGCGAGGAGACAAGTTTCACGACAGGGGTGCAAATTATGACACAACAGAAGCCACATGATTAGGTTTATAATTTGATAACAATAAGTCGCGTCTAGATTGGAAGGGAGCGGAGGGAGGATACTCTCTCCATATTGTATATGTGGACTGCAGTACCCATTTCAAACGCTAGGTATCAATGTTTCAAGCACAATTGGTGTCGTCGTCATGTGATGTGGCAAGGGTTGGTGTGACATCACAAATCTTGGTTGATGGGACATCTTAAAGTTTTTGTGACATCACCTGCCAAAATCAGAAAGACAATTTGTTTCTGGACACATTATGAGTAGTAAGCCTAGGTCAGGTACATTGCTCTCAATTACAAAATGACCCTCAATTTTTGTAGGGAAGGTGAAGATACATCAGGCCAGGGGCCTCTTGTGAGACAGAACCAACAGGAGCGCTTCGATAGTCCAAGAAATTACTTCCTATGTCCTTTACCACTATTCCTTGACCTCGATATAAACTGTCATGAGGTCAACGAAAGATGTGAAGGGGAAAAATGAGACTGCATTTACGCTAGGCTACACCATTATGTAAATGATGTGGCCGTAGGTGTGCCTTAGTGAAACTACAGTGTCCCTGATGGACGACTAAAATCGGTCTTAGCTACTTAGATACCCGCATGTGTGTTATGGTTTTCGTTCATACAGCCGTGGATGGAAACATGGAGAAACCCAGGAAAATTATTATCGTACCAAGATTGGAATTGAAATAAAAAAGAAATAGGCCTATGGGCCACCAGTCAACAAGTGAAACAAAATGGTTGTCACGAAATGGTTGCTCACCCTCACCCACCTGTCTGACTAAATTTATAGACATGAATTACAATTAGCCTGATTGCAGGTTGATAGTTTGTTTTCGTGAACGGCCAAATTGTGAGGCACTTTAATTTTTCCTGTCGCAAGGAATCTGGGTACAATATGAATAATAATATTTCATGCTGTTGTTGGTGTTTATCAACTATTAACAAGCCATCTCCTTATGTTATTTTCCCTTCAGCCAAGATCTGGACTATTGGCCAGACTGAGGAGACAGACCGCTGGCCCCATGGCACATACAAACAGTAAAGGAATGGGTTACAGAGTAAGTCTCCTTGGAGAAATGACCAAATATAGACATTTGGTGGATGCAGAGGCTGAGGCAAGGGGATGGATACTGGTCGGCTGCTGTCCTGCTCTCTTGCGCTCTCCCTCCCTCTCTCTGAATACTTAAAACTAGCCTGTTGTATACTGCTCTCCTTCTCATCCCGTCTCACCCTGATTATCCAAACACCTGGTAGATCTGACGGGCTGACATGGTGTCTTCCCTCCAGCCTGGAACATTACCGAGGTGAAAAAGCCACAGCAATCCAAACCAAATTATTCCTTTTGGTTAACACTATTGATTGATATATCATATAAAATATAGCATATTTGTTTCTTTCCATTAATTATATACCTATGTCTTTAACTGAAGACATACAGGCATGTTTGTGTGATAATACAAAATAAAACCATTTGTTCCAATGTACAATCATTGCCATCACCGCCATTTATATAACATTAGATCAGTTTGAGAAGCACATTCTGTTATAAGTACGACATAAGTCAAGATAAGACTTTGATAAACACATTATTTTATATAAGAAGTATCTACAATATTCAATCTCCCAGCCTAAAAAAATACAGATATCAGTTTGGATGCTGAAAAAATAACTACTTCCTGATAAAGACTCGAAATTCTATCCTGCAAGCTGTTATAATAGACCAGGAATCCACTGGGCAGTTATCCAATGTGTTGAACATTGCCTGAGATATTTTGAGATTTGGCATTGAGACACACTACACACCTTGTTTCATTCCATCAATACGGTTACCCTGGCGCTGTAAGATTGTTAAACTGGTCAAATAGTTAGTAAAACCTGCTCTGCATTTATCTCTTCCCTGATCCACATTTGTGCAGAATTTCAAGTAAAAATTCTGAAATGGTTTTCTCCCACAAATAAATATTTAGATCTAATTATTGCTCCGTTTATCATTAGCTGGCTTTTATAGATTGAATCATTAAGCTATTAGTAAGTCTTATGTCATTCTTTATTCCCTCCACGCTCACATTTGTTTATTTTAATTACATGATCGGCGTTCATATATTCAAGTGCAAATAAGAGGTAAAGCATAAATATGAATAGAAACGAAAAAGCCACCACAAACTCTTGACACTTGCTGCAGTTGGAGCCATCCCTGCATCACTCATCCTCCCTATCATCGTATTGGTCCAGTGTTAGAGGGGAGGAAATCATTGTGAGGGCTTTTCTTTTCATACCATCCATTTGACTTTCTTTCTCTGACTCCATGTATCCCACGGTTCAATTACATATAAAGAAATGTTACGACAGCATGGGAGGATGTTCATATTTAGAATCCTCTTGAAGGCTGGTGGCCAGATGTCAACCAGCATGATCCCTTTCTGGTGGCCTGTCAATTCCAATGGGAATTATTGCAACCACTTTGGCACTGGAACCTGCACGAAATAAAGAGACACATTAGTCAAATATAAGACGTGAATGTACTTTCCGTTCTTACAAATCCATCCATTTGCATATTTCCCCTAACCTTTTTCAGTTGGACATTACCACCTCCTCTGATGGAGGCCAGCAGTTGGTCTCTTGTGTTTTTGCCACCTCCTGGGCTCTTTGCATCCATCTTCCTCCGTGAAACTGGTGTCAGGGAGTTCCTAAGGGAGTCCACGTCTAGCATGGGTGGAGGGGGAGGCGGAGGTCCACCCCCAGGTGGAGGTGGAGGTGGCGGTGGACCAGGGCTTCCTCCTACTCCACCTCTCTTGGGAGTGAGCTTCGGCGATGCCATGGGTGAGGGGATGGGAGAGGGTCTCGGAGAAGCCTTGGGCGTGCCTCTGAGAGACCCACCGCCACTACCAATCTTGGGTACCTCCAGCCCCCCCTTCTTTTCCCCATTGGCCTGGGCAAGCTTCTGCTCCTGCAGGCGTTTCTGTCTCTGCCGATCCATGTTGCGGCTTAGTATATTGGTCATGGTCATTCTGGGCCCTGCCAGCTCGAAGTGGTAGCCCAGCTTCAACAAGGTTGTGTTGTCTTTTAGAATTTTTGTCATCTCCATTTCTGTCTTGCCGCCACAAATGTGCCGCTGGTTGTGGAAGCGTAGCTCAGTCAGGGTGGCGTTGCGCTGCAGAGCCTGGATGATGGACATTATGCCCTTGGGGGTGAGAAGGTTAGAGTCAAGGTTTATGCTGGTGATGGTGTTGTTTTGGCGAAGGGTGCCAGCGATAGCGTAGGCAACGTGATCATCAGCCCGGCAGTTGGCCAAGGCAAATGTCTTTATGCATGTGTTCTTGTGCAGCGCTTCGGCGAACTGAATGAGTGTTTTGACCTTGATGACCTCTGAGTTATTGACGTTGAGCTCAAGAAGAGATGGGTCATTGTTTCGAACCTGCTCCATCTGTTCGTCGAACATGCTAGCGTCCTCGTCCTCCTCTTCCTCACCCTTGCTCTTAGGACTTTTGATCCCGTCACAGTTGTTGAGAGTCGTACTTTCCTCGGCCTTGTTGGCTCTGGAACCTTTGTTGTTTTTGCTCTCGTCCCGGCCCTCCTTGCACTGGGTCTCTTCTACGTCATTGTGTGCGTTTACTTTTTTCTCCTCTTTTGCCTTATCGTTTGGCTTCACTTCCTCATCAGTCTCTTTCTTTTTCTCTACCTTTTCGGCACTCGATTCAACACCGTCAACCTCAGCCTTCTCAGTCTTTTGCCGCTCAAGCTTTAATTTAGTTTGATCCTTTTCCCGACCGTTTTTCTCGTCTACCTGGCTTTCTGCCTTAGTCTGCTTCTCCAGCAACATGGAGACACGTCCCCGGGTTCTGACCTCCTCCTTTCTCTCTTTCTCCTTGCTGCCTTCTCTCTCGCTTTTCTCTCGAAGCTTGGATATGATGTCTTTGGTTTTGCTGTCATCCTTCCTCCTGGAGTCCTCTTTCTTCTCTTTCTCAAGGCTCTCCTTTTCTTTCTTCTCCTGCAACTTGGAGATCATGTCTTTAGTTTTGCTGCCTGTGCTCTCGCGGGCTTCCCTCCTGTCTTTTGGAACTTTGCTGTCCTCACATGTCTCTTTGGTCTCTCCTCGCACCTCGCTCCTCCTGCTGTATCTACTGGAGTGGCCCAGGGATTCCTCTTTGGAGCCCTCGAATGCTCCTCCTCGGCTGCTCCTGGTGCCGTCCAGCTTTGCGTCTCGCTCTGTCGAGACGCTGGCCTGTCTCTGTAGTCCTCCCCTCTTGTCTTCGTTCCCCTCCTGGCCCAGGGCTGTCGTCCTCAGGCACTCCTGCTTCCGGCTCTCCTTCTTGGCATCACCCTGTTGGGGGGTAGGAAGATGAACCTTTAGTGATGTACTAGAAGGTCTATTCACCTTCAGTAGGACCTTCAGTGTACCTTACTGTACCTGTACTATTATAGAAGGTTTTTTGACTTTAGAAGACATTTCATCAGATAGATAGATCGAAGGATGGATATAGTTGAATAGATATAGTTGGGTAGATGTATGGATGGATAGACAGAGTAATGGTGGATAGATAGATGGATAGATAGAAAGATAGAAAGAAGATCTCAGAGTGTGAGAGTGTAAACAGAGGACCCCACCACCTCCCCTTTCTTTCCCGGAAGACAAAAACAAAGTATGACGTAACCCATGATGTAACACCTAACCATGTTGTGGCATCTGCGGTTGTAATCAAGAGCCTTTATGAATTTCTCATCCTCACAATTAGTGACTGAACACACCTAAAAACCCACATAATACACTATGTGTGGGTTTCTTAGTGATTCACAAGACAGGGAACCATTTCCAAGCCCTACAGCGGTACATCCAATGGGAGAGTCACTACAGACTAAGTGTTTGATTTGTGAGCACTCTGACTGTTTGGCCAAGACCACTGCAGACGTGTCCTTAAAAGGCAGCGAGCGTAGGAGTAATCAACCAAGGAATTCCATCAGACCGGGATTAAGGAGCTCCACAGGGCCATGGCTCTCAACTAAACACGTTAAATGTCAAGCCCCCAGCCCCCCTGCCTCCTTCCATAACAGTACCAAGGAAACCATGCTTATGTGAAAAGAGACATATTGCTTAGTGGCCCAAAGCAGATACACAGATACCAAGGGTGTTTGTGTGCTTGTTTACACTTGTCTTTGTGTTTACCCCGTGTCTTTTTATACACCGAGGAAGAGGGTATACTGAGGAGGGTGTAGAATGGCTGACAAGTGACCCTGGGGGGCTGGGTTTTTTCCTGGCACAGAATCTCACCCCGGGAGACCCAATATTAATGACGTGTTGGACATCCATGAGGTCCAGTTGTCCAAAGGCAGGGCAGTTGTTCAAAAGTGAAAACCTATCTCATGGAAGCTATCATTTGCATACCGAGAGAGGCTGTGTGTAAAATAATAAAATAATGTTACTGTGATTTAGCATAATTTTGTGTCTTCCCAAAATACAATCTCCATTTGCTCTTAAGGTCTACTGGATAACAGTTGAAAAGGAAAAGACAACAATTGCTAAATATTCTAACCTAGAGCCTTAACATTGGTGTATTTCTCAGCCACTAAGCAACATGTCTTTCTTCACTGATATTAAAGTGGGGGAAGCATAGAGGTCTCAGTGATGGTGTGGCCATACCTCCATCGATGGCTCCCTGGGACCCAGCCTGCCCTTAGGATCATTCTCTGTCCGACTGCTCGCCTTAGTGTGAGGGGCCCGACAGATGGGTTCTCCCCTCGGGCGAGGAGCTTCCCTGCCTCGCTGGCGGGTCGGGAGCCTTCATCATGTCCTTCTCCAGTTCCTCCACCTCCTCGGGGGAGAGGGTGGACAGCAGGTTGTCCAGGTCCGGATCCTCGCTCACCTGCCGCCCCGTGCGGGTCAAGCCTCTGATCTTCCTGCTGGACATGGTGGTCTAGAAAGTGGACGTTAGGACTCCGATAGAGAAAGAGGAAAAACCTGAGTTGTTGAAAAGTGATTGTTGTTGTGGATTCTGGTGGTTATTTGGAGTAGATCTTGGTTAAAAAATAAAAAACGAAACTTTGGTGTTGTTATTTGTGGCTCCTATAGGCCAATGGTGCTGTCCTGTCGTCCAGTCCTGCTGACCAAGAAGCCACCAGAGGCATCAATCCCTATGTAAAGAGGCCGGGCTTGGAGGAGGCTGCCTACCAGATCGGGATAGCAGTGGCGGACTGCACAAGCCTCACATCATCAAAGTGGACTGTGTGCCTGGGACATTCTTAGAAATCCTGTAAAAGTGCATGTCCATATTTAGTCCAGTGTACATAGTCCTTTAAAGGCAACGGGGAGGGCCAGCGTTTACAAAGAAGGCAGAGCCTGGCACTGCATAGCGAGACTTCCTATTGCATAAATCAAATTGTTATTTTCAGGAGACTTTTGTGATTATGTCCTTATTAAAGGCTCAGATAGGTTTTTTTCAACCAAGATAATGGCTTTAGGAGTGCGAGTTCATTCCTTACGTCCTCTTAACAGGAACGTACTTTAAAGTAACTGGCATTGAATAACAAAGATGATAAATTTTAGTAGATAATATAAATGGGTAAGAAGACATTGTTTGGTCATTCTAATTACTACAAGAAACGGAAACAAATATTAAGTAAATAGGCCTGTGTCAAACTGAACAATTATAGATGAGCTAATAATTAGACATCTAGTGGACAAAGATATATTACACACGCACGCACGCACGCGCGCGCGTGCACACACACACACACACACACACACACACACACACACACACACACACACACACACACACACACACACACGTAAGACAAGTCTTTTGTACATTCCATGTTAGATTTATTTTTAATAATAAAAAATATTACAATATATTGCAATATCTCACCATCCATATGACATAAGACAAAAGCCATAGCAAGACCATGATATTGCAATCAGTCTCAGTTCCATCAACACACTCATAGAGTTGGTCAGAAGCACAAAATTAACAGAAACACGTTTAAGCAAATTGATGTCAATCTTTACCAGCATCTTAAAAAGTAAAGCAGTGGAATCTTTGTGCTTTACAATGGCCTATAAATATATACATATGAACAAAACAATTTCCATCTCATTCACATTTGTCCTGAGACAATACACTGCAATAGCTCTCAAGGGAAGCATCCTTTGAACTTTAATTAATTATTTGCAATTGGCCTTTACTTTATACTGTTCTACAAATTAATTAAATACATTGAGAAAAGGTTATCTCTTTTGAACATGTACAATATTTGCCCTTTGATGCAAACAACAATAGCAGTATTCAATACTTGGGGCCTGAATAAACATAATCCAGTTATATTCTCATGGAGGGCTATACATATTTCATTAATAACTGTACAACACATGCTTAGAACATCATGTTTAACATTCAAGCATTTACAAGGGATCCACAACACCGGAGCAAAAGGGATGTTAGCAAAGATCACCTCTGGTAACGAGTTGGGGAAACTCCTGCTGCTGTGTGTGAACTGACCACCTTGAACTGTATCTATACCATCTTTAACCATAGTACCGGTAAATAAAATATATGAGGGTGTATGTATGTGTGTGTGTGTGTGGAGGCTCACCATTATTTTTGGGTTTGTAGAAGAAGAATCGGTTGACAGTAAGATGAGAATAACTAATATGATACAATAGTCAACCAAATGTACAACCTCATCATAAATATACACTTCCTCATGTTACGCTGTTGAGAGCCTTTTTAGACACGTGTTACAATAAAATCAAATATGCAGTGGTTTGATTGACTAAATTGCGTGGAAAAAGGTTAATAAACCTATTTATCTTTATTTTGATATGGTCGTGTAAGGCAAGATATCATGTGTGTATTTTAATCAAGTAGCATCACCCACGACTTCACTGACTGATATGTTACAAGAAATACACAGATTTAACGGATTCACACAAAAAAGTGTCTTTCAAAATGAACATCCCATTTCATTGTAATGACAATTATGGCAATCACTGGTTGTTAATGATTATGGCTGGAATGTTATTTATCTTCCAGCTAACATGCACAATGAGGTGAAGAAAAGGATTAGACGGATGAACATAATAGGCTACAGCCAGGCTAACTGTCAAAATCCATATGGAAGACGGGGTGAAATTCAGCTGCCGAGTACATTTTCATCATGTGTGAACTGAAGTGCCATCTGACAAACCGTTTCCCATCCAAATTAGGAGTGTCATAGAAAAAAAACAATAAATAGAGTATAGAACATTCCTTATGTTAGTGTGCCTTGCATTCCCTTCAGCGATCAACATTTCTCATGAATAAATATGCTAGCTAAGACATCGCTGATTAGTGATGAAATGTGACCTTTGGCAGCCATCATATCAAATGGGTTCAACCAGGGCAAGAAGGTCAAGCATTATTTGTTGAATTTCAACAGTTTAAATTAAAAAACCTCACCAAAATAGGGTGTTATTTTGCTACCTTCATTCAGAAGTCCTAACCCCACACTCTGGTCTGTTCTGAGGCTGCTCGTTTCTGCTGTTAACTTGTCACTAAAGGATCACATGACTCAACCACACCAGGACGGGGCTACTAGGAAAATGACCAAAAGAACTTCCCTTGGTTATCTTCAAACTGCTGCTAGTCAAGCTGTGTGTGTTTTATCCTCTCAAACAGTAACTGCCCCTGCTGTGTGTGTGTGTGTGTGTGGTGTGTGTGTGTGTGTGTGTGTGTGTGTGTGTGTGTGTGTGTGTGTGTGTGTGTGTGTGTGTGTGTGTGTGTGTGTGTGTGTGTTTATAAATGACCAGGGTACTGTGGTGGAGAGTAAGGTGGTGGAGCTGAAAAAAAAATACAAGTGCAAATTCAATATTCATGTCATGCATACATCTTTTTGTATTAAAATAAATATTATTTGGTTTGATTCAAAGAATCAAGCCTGAGGAAAGAAGGAAATCCTTAAATTAGCCGAGCCATGAGAGGGTCCAGCAGGACTTTTTTTTGTTTGTTAGTGCTTGCTTTCCGTTAGACGATTAAGCATAACTCCTGTTCATTTGAGGGGAATCCACCTTTAATTACTTTCCAAAGATTTTAAATTATTCAGCTACCTGTGTTACACAGGTTGACAGGTTACTTTCAGCTGACAGATTACACTCTGAGTACTACCAAGCCATGAGCAGCTGATAACATAATCACATCACAGCAAACAAACTACAATCTGGTGTTGTTACTAGCTCCCCTTTTAAATAATGCCTGGCACACACATAAAGATAATCGGGCTGATTTTGCCCCGATTTTCCCCCTTCCGAACACGGACAGACATCGCCCGATTATTTTAAACTCTTAAGATTATTTTATAAGATTGTCTTGTAGTGTGTGGTGTGTTAAGAGTGAAATTCGGCCGACAATCGGCTCCGAAATCAGTCGGCGCCGACAATCGTAAATATTAAACATGTTCCATATTTACGATTGTCGGTGGAGAACGTTGTGGTGTCAAATCGTCTTGTGTGGGGGGGAAGCCGACAATTGGGAGTCCCCATTGACAAATCTTAATGTGTGTTGTGTGCTGTGTTTGGAATATCGCAGGACACCTCACACAATACGATCAAAACTGTTAAATCACAGATTTTTTATCTTCATGTGTGGGGTCTCTCACAGATAAAAAATCGGTTGAGATTGATAAAATCTTTATGTGTGTGGCAGGCTTAAGCAACCATTCAGAACACATTGGGAATCTTTGGATAGTAATTAACAGTGTATTCCCCTCACATGACCAGTAGCTGGGCTCCTTTAACTCTGAGGGTCAATGGAAGCTACTAACAGATGGCAAATACTCATGCAGTGAACTAGCTTTCTGGACACAAACGTCTGAAACCGGGCAAGACGTTATTTTACGGTATTTTACAGTTACAGTATCAATCATATTGTATAAACATCAAGAGAAGACGCTGTGCTCATCTTACCCTGACCGTAAGTCGGGTCCATCATGGGGTATGGGGGGTAGGGGCCTGGCTGCATCATGGGGTACTGCGGGGGCATGCCGGGGTACTGGGGTGCAGCTGCGTAACCCGGATGGGGGTAGTCGGAGGGTCCCAGCGGCTTTCCATACGCGTCATACATGCGCTCGGCGGGATAGCTGGCCATGGGAATGTGCTGGGCTGAAATAAATCAAGTCATAACCAGGATTATTAATAATAAATATGTAGCAGGGCTACAACAGTTGCTTTTGATTCATACGTGTGTGTGTGTGTGTGTGTGTGTGTGTGTGTGTGTGTGTGTGTGTGTGTGTGTGTGTGTGTGTGTGTGTGTGTGTGTGTGTGTGTGTGTGTGTGTGTGTGTGTGTGTGTGTGTGTGTGACCATCCTAAGCTACACTATTTTGGAGCGTCTTGAAGTCGGACAGATAAGGGAATTTGCTGCTGAATTTGGGCCAATAGTAGTAGTAGAGTAATTGGGTGAGTGTGTGTACGTAAAACACACACACAAGTTACTTTATACGCTAGTCCCGGCTTCATATTTAGATTTGTATCAAGTCTTTCCACAATCAATCGGCACATGTGAAACGTCATTCAACGTGCGCTGCTCCCCGCAGCGTTTGGTGATGGTTTAGATTGAACAGAGGTTGCGGTGTGGGGGCTCCAGCTTTACCGTCGTACGGCGTCCGGCCTCTCTGCTGCCGGCGCTGGTAGAGGTAGCAGCAGGAGCACATGAAGCAGCACACCATGGTGGCGATGATGGCTACAAACAGCAGGATGGACGAGGCGATCCCAAATATGGTGTTGGGGCTGTAGTCAGAAGAAGAAAGAGTGAGCGGGATATAGAGAAGAGAGTCGGGGATAGAGAGAGATGGAGAAGTGTTAGAGCTCTGACTTTAGCTTAATCTCTAAAAAGACATTTCACCACCGCTGTTTTCTACCAAGAGGTCTCCTCTGCCTTCACGGCCTTGCTCTGCGTGCTCATAAGAACAAAAGAAGGCTCCTTCATCTTGTTTCACAGACAAGACTTACAATCACGTTCTTGTTGTTTGGAGTACGTCTAACACTAATGTTACTGTACTGCACAGTGTCTCTGATTGTGAGCCAACCGTGGTGAGGTAAGTAGGACCTCAAGGACAAGGATAACAACACACTGAGCATGGGCAGGGTGAATGTCAAGGAGACTGCTCGGGGAGATAATGCCAGCACACAAGAACGCTGTCAAATCGCTTCCTACAACTCGTTTTTTAATATTCTGGATTTATGTGTACTATTTATAATTAAATCTTATTTTTATCCTTACTTCATTGAATCTGTTATACTGTATTAAACATATGTATCATTTTGGAAGCATTTATGCTTTTCATTTTGTGTATAAATTCTTTTTTTACGGGTACAACAATATTGTTTATTACTGATTGTGGATGTTTTCAGACTTGGGGAGAAAAGAACCAGGCAGCCGTTGCTTAGTCTGAATCCTCTCAACTCACACACTGGGACCTCTATTGTTAGAGACTGAGACTGTAAGAGGATGAAATATACAGAGTACTACTGAGAAAAAGATGCACTATATAAACCTGTTTTGTCAGAACAAGTACAATTGCTTATTTGGTAATAATCCCAAAATGCTTCACAACTGCGTCAAACCCTCTGCGGGTCATTGTGTTTCGTCAACGTGGAACAATAACTGAGCATTTATGATATCAAATGATGGATGGCTACAGCATAATAGGCAGCAGACAACACCTTTTGTTATTTTAGTTCATAGCTTCAATCCCGCTTTTCATTTGACTGGGTTGCAAATCCCTCTCCTGATTGCCATCCAAATGACTTGATATCCATGGTATATATAATGTGTCAAATATAGCATCATGGTTGTTTGCATTTATATAAATTATTAACGAATGACTGAGTATGTCTCTGTGGTCCCCAAAGCAACTGATGCACCACATTTGGTCTCTATGTGGAGTCAGGAGTGGCAGCAGCACCTGAACTGGAAGAGCATGCAGCGTTTCTGCTCCCTCTCCGTGATCATCTTGAAGGCATCCAGGCAGCAGAAGCGCCGGTTGCAGTTCCCACAGCAGAAGGTGATCAGGGGGCAGTCAAAGCCGTTATGCCAGGTGCCGTTCTTGTCCACGTACCATAGGCAATCCTCATTGGCCCCAACTGGAACTCACACATCATCAAGGGCGAACAATGAATAATCAGGAGGACCGCATACCGGTACGTTTTTTTTGGAAAAGGTAAACAAAGAAGGTTGTCTATTAAAACGGTCAATAAAGGACTTGAAACAGCTATGAGTAACTGTAAAAGGATAAACATATAGGCCTACTGGAGAGTTAAACTACATTTCCCCGCAGTACAAAATAACATGCAATAGATTTTAATTTTCCTTTATAATAGGAATTGTAGATTATGCAATCAACACTGCCTGTAAAATGTAAACAAGATTAACTCACTGACTCATAAGATTTGACCAAGGGCAGTTATATATAGGTCATACTTTTATTGTAGTCTCTGAATAGGCTATTTGTGTATAGCCGTCCAATGGATTTCTATAGTAGACCATGCATATATTGTACAAATAGAGTAGGCTTTTGTATTTGCCTTAGGCTTCTTTAAGAGTCGAACAGGGATACAAAGTGAAATTTCGCCAATGGTTAATAAGCTATAGGCTATAAGAATTCCTACGTTTTCGGTGCTGTACAAAATGCATGCTTGTTAACTGAAAATTGCGCGCTTTATTGTGCATTGTCTTCACTGAAACGCAACCTGTTAATTTTAGACCAATAACAAATATGTCCCCAGGATTCATTACAAAAAAAGCGTCCGAAAATAAAACATAATCCAGAGTGTGGAGCACCATTGACTCAATGTGTGGATGAATGAACAAAAGGCGGTGTCGTGGGAATCAGAACAATATCGCTGTTGTGGACTGGTATGTATGATATATCGCAAGTACTGCGGCCTGGCTGTTGAGGCATAATCTTACCCGGGGTAGTAGCGAGGACGATGGTGAGCACTGCTAATACCAATGCAACCAGGGACATGTTGCCCGTTAAGGAGAACATCTTCAAGCAAGATGATCACACTGAAATAACCCCCCAAGAAGTGGATCGTCCTACTATACAGCGGTTAATTTACTTCCAGTTGCAGTCGTTGCTGGTCATACTCCTTGCTTTGCAATTGCGCATCAAATTAGACAAATATTTGGCTATGAGAAATTGGACCATCGAGTGACACATCCATGGAGCTCCAGTGACGCCATCTACCCATCCACCCGATCCTACCCGAGCGTGAGGGAGACTTGACTCTGGTCATAGCGCCCCCACGCCGGGACTGGCAGAAAGCAGAATATTACCATTTTTTGCTTAATTGACAAAGATATTTTTTCTATTTTAGTTTAATTTACTCACCATTACAATTGTATCGATCTAACTTGTATTATACACTTTAGTGAGCAAAAAGGGATTGCATTTGGCTGAAAGTGAACACATATATATATATTTCTAATTGAAAACAGGCAAAAAAAAAACCATTTATATCCAAAATTGATTACATTGTGTAATTAGATGATGGAGATTCTCAAAAGTATTATCATAAGAGATATGTATACACTATCTAAACATTGCAACATTTCCATGTACATCTGAGCCACCTCATGGATGCAGGATACATTAGGAACAAAAACCAAGGAACACTGACTAATTTGGAAATATATTTCATCCCAATCTTTAATGGGTACATGGGAAATGACAAGGCTGTGAATTTACATGGCAACACTGTAAATCCCATAATAATATCCATCCCACCCAAAGACATGAGCGCATATGTAAGAGCTTTCATCTCCTGTTGAGAACAGTCAATATTTTATATTTCGGAAAATAAGGCCGCCAACGTCCAAATGCTCCTCTCCAGAAACACCGAGATTATTTGACCTTCCTTTTAAAAACATCAAGTATCACAGAAGATAATTGTTTATGCTCCATTTTTCACTTTTTTTCTTTTTCTACAGAGACCAAAAAAAAAATACTGGATTGAGTGACAACTTGGGGCGAGCAGTCGGTCCATTATGCGCGATCCCCCCCCATATCTTGTTTGTGACGCCTCAAAGCCATTATTTACTCCCCGTGTTCCAGTCTCCTCACAGCTGCTTCAAAGTGCCACGAGAAGAACAGTGAGACCTCTCCCGAATCATTTCCTACAAAAATAAGTTGTCGTCCTCATTTCAGCCATGATTGTTCCTCTTCTCCATCCTCTTTAGTGTCTGCCGTCCGTCCAACTCCAGTGACAAACGCATGACTGGCAGAGAGGGAGGGGGCCGCCACAAACTTATGGATAAGTGCTTGGCTCTTTCCATCCCCCCCCCTCCCCACCGCCGTTCAACCACTGATCATATGGTTTCCTCTGCCAGTGATGTAAATTGATTGTGAAAGAGTCAGTGTTTGAGAGAGGGTTTTGAAAGGTAGCTGATAAAAACAGGTTTGGGTTGGGGTGGATGGTCTATGGACCGCAGGGCCACAAGCCTACAGAAGGCCAGAGGCATACAGAGGGCCAAAGGCCTATGCAGGGCCAGGGGCCTGCAGAGGGCCACAGGTCAATAGAAGGCCCGAGGCATACGGAGGGCCAGAGGACTACAGAGGGCCCATAGGCCTACAGAAGGCCCAGAGGCCTACAGAAGGCCCAGAGGCCTACAGAAGGCCCAGAGGCCTACAGAAGGCCAGAGGCCTACAGAAGGCCCAGAGGCCGGCGGAGCGCTAGAGGCCTATGGACTGCAGGGCTCTCCTCTCTGCGTCGTTGAGGTGGCCCGAGAACATGCTGTAACATGGCTGCTGGGCGAACTGGGTGAGGAAGTCCGTCAGGTAGGCCTGCAGCACAAATCACAGCACAGGTTAATAATGACTATAACAACGCAAGACCAAACTCATACTATCACTTTATAGGGCTAATGAAACGTCACTACCTGGCCTCGCCATGACCCACATCAATGGTTAAAGACCTGGTATCACATATCCAGAGGGGTTAATACCCTGATTGTCTTCAATACTCATTTTGAGACACGGCAGCCATCCCAGTTCATCAACATCAACATCTATTTCAGTAGTGATGTGTTGTGCCGTTTCTTACACTGAAATCTGGCACAGCTTGCAACCATTTTAACATGACTTGCTTGTGCATTGAAATTATTGTATGAAAATATTTTTTGCAGCGTCCTAACCCTAATCCCAAAACAGGAGCTCAATAAGTTACCTAGTATTCATAGAATTAAATAATGCCATAACCCATTATTTCAAAAACCGACTTGAAACCTAACCGGCACTGTTCCAAACCAGCCGCAGGCTGCAAGTTTGGGGGCCTGTACCTGTAGGTCAACTTGATACAAGGGGTCCTTCAACGCATCCGGGTCGTCCTCTTCATCGTCCTCATAATAATCATCGTCTGTAAGAGCGTGGGAAGCAGACGTGCCATGTTCAGAATGACCTACAACGGGACATCACTTATGGGCTGACCCCGACAACAACATAAGGCCCGTACCATATTTGTTGGAGGCGATAAGGTCGGAGAGCAGCTGACCCGCCAGGCCTTCGTCCTCGTCGTCGTCTTCATCGTCCACCCCGTCCTCGGCCTCCTGTTCCTCCCACATGCCGGTGGAATCTGAAACGACAGGAGGACAGCGATCGGTGATCCTCTTTCAACTCAATACCACCCGGCTCCGTTCCAAACACGGAACAGCGTGTACGGCTTGGGGCAAACACCTTGGACCCTCCAGAGGTCCTAAACGATTAAACCTGTGCCAAGTTACGTTTGTACTGTAGCTTTTTACTACATTCACGACTAATCACTCAACAGTTACTCGTGATTAAAACGCATCCATCCACCCAGGGAATTTCTGCCTAAAAATATTTTTTATACTATGACCGCCCGACTGTCGTCATGGTCGTCTGAAAAGTATTAAGCATTGAATCTGACTACAGCTTCAGCCATTAGAGGTTACTAATTGGAATAAGTCCATAGAGCAGGTTGTGAACAAGGAGCAACGTGCACAAATGTTCATTTCACAAAATACACCCTCCACAGACCTCCTCCCACGGTTGAACATCAGTCACATTGACTTGACTACGTCAGACCATGACCATGACCATGTCGTGACCATGGAGGTTTGTCTACCTTGGCTCCATTCTGAGGCGGTGGCGCGGGTGGCGTTGGCCTCCACCACAGACGACAGCTCGTTTATAATGAGTTTAAAAATCTTCACTAGCAAAGGAATGTTGGTCCACCTCTCTGGGTCTATGGAGAACGCACAAAAAAGCAAAAAACAATCCATGAATTACAGCATGAGGAAAAAGTAGAAGTACATGAAAAAGGAAAGCACCACATACAAATAGACTTAATTTCTTAAACGTCTTTAAAACCAGAAACAGCATCCCCCTGTGTTCTTGTCGGATCAAAAAAAACCATAATATACTGCTGCTCTAGGGAACACATCCATAACACCAAGAACAACACAATGGTGGTACCAATCTATCCAGCTTCTCACTGCTTTCACCGGATTACAACACATCTATGACGGCCGATCCACAGAGTCACAGGGGTGTTAAAGGCACTTACTCTTGGCGGATTTGGAGCGTGTCCGGATGCCCTCCTCGAGGTTGATAATCTCCTCCCCCTTCACCACGATGTCCTGCAGGCGTTTGTCGTTGGTGTTGAGGCCGTGCTGCAGCAGCTTGCAGAGAGCCACCGTACTGCAGGGGACACAGCCCACAGAGGGGGTGAGAACCACGTAGAGGCAGAGGAGAGGAGATGGCTCATAGAGAGCCAGGTACAACTCACAGGGCTATGCCCATCAGAAGGAAAGTCAGAGTCAAGACCACATGCATTTTTGTAATATTTTGATGGCGGCCATGATTGCAAGATTATATACATTGTTGATTTATCTAAGGAATTCCCACAGAGAGTGTGTGTGTGCGTTTGCTGCCCCTCTGACCTGACTTTGCCCTCATACTGTCCGTAGAAGAGGTGCTGCCGACTCATCCACTCAGTCATGACAAACTCCAGCGCTGGCTTGCCCGTGGGCCCCGGCAGGCTGCACAGGAACTCCAGCAGCGGGTCCAGCTGGGAGTGCACCAGGTGGGCAAACACCATTATCAGGGACTGGTGGGGGGTGGGGGGCAGAGGAGGAACCAGGTTAGGCCAGACCCAGGCCATGAGTACCGTAGAGAACAGTGATGGTAGCGGGAGAGCGGCAGTCAAGTTATTATACAGGGATGCAGAATAGAAACTGCAGGAAAGCCTGGTAAGAACATCCAGATATACAAGTTTGCTTTTTACTAGGACCATAGGTCTGGCCTTGGCTGGGCAGCAATTTATTTCAACATAGGTTACACCAATAATTGTTAATAATTAATTGAGGCAGTCGTATGAAGTAAAGCAAAAACATAAAAGCTAACACTTTACAATTAGGGGACATGAATTAAACATTGATTAACATTAGGTAATGCAGTAATAAGCAGTATTATATGTCATAAGCACAAGGGAAAGATTAATGTTGGTGTTTGGATTAAACTTTTATCCTGTAAATGCTTATTACTAAATTAACGAATTGTAATAATAACTGGTTTATTAATGGTTAATTCCTGGACCCTTATTGTAAAGTCTTAGCATTTTGATTGTTGTGCCGGTTTGTACACTATCCTTGGGTGCAGAGATTGTCTAGATACTCTTCTAGATGAAATCAAAAGTGTACTGATTGTTCTAACCCAACCACAGCGCTGGAGGCCAAAATGATCTGGAGGAAAAGTGAATTTGAATACAGGATTTCATCCTGAGGCTAGCAATGGATTAAAGCTATGCCATTATGCCAGCTAACAAAAAAACATTTCATTGAAGTAGTATAAGGGGCTGTAGATGACGTATATTGCGGCATAACCTAACTAAAAAGGTCCGGATCACAAGAGGGTTGACAATAACCACGTCAGCAACAAACCACCACACCCCCACACCCCCGGTCTACCTGCATCACGCTGAGCGTCTCCGCCTGCTGCATCTTGCTGAGGATGGCTCGCAGGATCTGGTCCAGCTGCTCGCCCAGCTCCGTGCCGGCCCGCGAGATCAGCGTGGACACCAGGCGGCCCACGAACGCCGCCGTGAACTCCGAGGTGCGGGGGTCCAGCAGCTGGTTGACCACCTGCATGACGTACCACAGGCCCGTGTTGCCCTGGTCGTCCCGCCACTGGCCCACCTGCTCCAGGGCGATGGACACGTAGGCCCGCAGGCACTCGCCAGCCGTTCTGGGGAGGACACGCAGCATCACGGCGGTGAGACGGGGACAGCAGGGGGGGGTGGAGGGGTGACCGAGCGGCCCCGCGGCCCAACCAGCCAAGCACAGAGGCCCCTCGGAGACATCCCAGGAGGGCTGTGGCAAATTTTGATGGCGATTTCGATTTTGGGGGTCAAACAAACTCTTGAAACGATTTATTATTAATTATTTTTTATCAGTATATTCGTTTTATTCATTCAATGTTTCATTGGAATTGAACACTAAAAAATGCACAGTTGGATACATGTTGTACATTACTATAAAGTTCTCAGTTACAAAATATTTATTTCTGAATAAATGCATCATGTTTTTTTTATATTTTGCTAATTATGATTTTAATATTGACCAAAATAATCGTGATTATGATTTTCTCCATAAATCAAGCAGCCCTACTTCCCAGGTTCCCTTCTGACCTAGGGTCCTATGCTACGAAGGACATCATCCACCCCTCTCCTTCTCCTTCTACCTACTTTCCTACGGTCTTGTCACTATCCGGCCCAAAATAGAGCATTTGGTCCAACTTTACCCTTCATGGTTCATCATATAATCCAATAAGCTAATATTTGTCTGTATTATTGTTGACATATGCTGGAGGGGGGGGGGGCGGACGTTCACCTGCATGATTGCGTTGTCTTCGGTGCGCAGGGTGCACTGGGCGACCACGGGGAAGGCCTGACACACCAGCATCTCAGACAGAGGGGCTTTGGTGTTGCGCACCACTGTGGTCAGGATGTCGATGGAGGTCTGCAGGGTAGGGGGAGAACACATCATTATCACCCAGGAGGAACTCTGTTGCAATATGGCCTTGCAAAGCTAACAGACTTTAGTCACCGAGGAGTCTAAAATGTGGTAAATCATCCGTTGCAGGTCATGTATTTACGTACATGTTTAAACCGTATGCTTATACAATGGATTGTGGAACTTCTTTACGATTGGTAAAATTTCGACGGGTTTGGGAGACAATATCAGCATACTCGAAACCCCATCAATGACATTTGCATAGAGTTTATGAAATCATTGATTTGGTGTTATATTAACACACGCACAAACACAAAATGGGTGGTTTGTGGGGCTACCTACCGCACAAAGTCCGGGCGGGATCTTGTCGGAGGGGGCCTGCATGATGCTGACCAGCGTGGGGATGAGGCGCATCTGCATGGGCCCCTGGCAGCCCTCCACCTGCGCCAGCTCCTTGAAGATGTCCTGCGCCAGGGAGGCCACCACGTGATCTAGTGGAGGAGCTCAACATTACTCCTAGCCCACTCACACATCACCAGTCATTCATTTCAAATCGAGTCATTTATCAAACAATAAGCACAAAACAAACAAGAGGTTTTCTTTGCCAACAGTGGAATCTTCTTCAACGCTTTTGAGTGGGGCGCCCCCCCCCCGTACCGTTGTTGTACTTGAGGAATATGGCGATGGTGAGGCGGGCAGATCTTGTTCTCGGCGCTAGTGGTGAAGGCGGCGTCCACCGTGCACACGATGCACAGCGTCTCCATGACCAGCGTGAGCACCTCTGAGCTGAACTGGGCGGCCAGCTGCACCAGCCCCTCCAGGACGCTGGGGAGGAAGGGCTGCAGCACGTGGGTGCTCTCCGACAGCTTCAGCTGGTCACAGTAGCTGAGGGGGGGCGGGGTGCGGAGGTAGGAGGTTACCAGGTGGTACAGACACAGGCATTCAAATGAGATATTCAATGTTTTTACCACCATTTATTTTTTTACCAGTATGTACTTTATTGCTCTTACTGCTAGTTTTTGAGGTTTTATACTGCTGGTTTTTAAACTCATCTTTTGTTTTTACGGTAACTTAGATCGTTATATAATGTCCTTCAATTTCATTATTTCCTTTTTTCCGATTTAAAGCACTTTGAGCTGCAGCCTGCAATTCCTGTATAAAAGGTGCTATATAAATAAAGTATTACTTACTAACTACTTGTATGTTTTATTACTCTCAGTGGAGCAATGCAAGGAACAGTGATTTAAAATGTGGATGGTAACAAACCATTGGTTGTTCGTATGTGAACAGATGTGCAACACTAATTGGGTAGTTTCCATGCATTCACAAAACAGGCGCTTTGGGACAGTTTTAACAACCGATGGCGAAACTACAAATTTTGTGTGTCCGCATTATGAGAAAAGGGAACCATAGGGTCTGAGAACTTTTGGCGCCCCTACTTCACAGTAGGCGATTTCCTAGCTGAACAGGGAACTGTCCTCGCAGAACAGGAACTGTGATTGGGTCAATTGCAATCAAAAGCCAATAGCACCGGAAACAAAAGGCAACCATCATCTTTAAAAGCCTGTTCAAACAGTTTCCTTTGCTTGCACAACAATAATAACAATGATAGCTAGCACAGGACACACAATGGACCGAGAGTGAAGTCCATTACTGAGCCACCGTTACTAACATGAGAACCTGCGACGCATAACAAAGGCAGAGTCTGCAGAGCGCTCACCCCCAGATGGCCCTGACGGCGGAGATGCGGACGGAGGGCGGCTGGCTGTCCTGCAGGCCGCTGACGGTGGCCTGGAGGAACTGCTGGATGAGCTCCGGGGACATGGCCGTGGTGAAGCGACTGGCGGCCCACAGGGCCCGGCCCAGCAGGAAGGGAGACGCCGCTGGGGGGGAGGGGGGGGGGGGAGAGGTGAATCAAACAACATCAACACACAGGTAAAACATTGGTTGAAACTGAATAAAGCCTGTGAACATGCACCACACGCACACGCACACGCACACGCGCACAACACACACACACAAACACACACACACACACACTTTGTTTCTTATGTGTCCTGTATATAAAGTGATTTGTATTCTAACGTGTGCATCGTTCTTAACTTTGCTAACTTTTAGTGTAACTTTTAGTAAAGGTCCAGTAACCAGGAAGTAACCAGGGACAGGGGTTGTAAATTAGTCTCGACCAGAAACCTGTATGCATGGCATCTATTTTATATTGTATGAAGCAATATACAATGCATTTGTCCCTGCTGAATAAACTTCTAAACTTCTAAACATCATTTGTGGATTCAACATTTCTCAATTATTCCTCTTAGCAAATGACAGATCAATGTTCTGAATCGATTCCTTCATGAACAATACATCAACTAAATGAATAGTTTAGAAAAGTTGCTGTAGGTTAGATTCAACAGCTATTATTTGAGTGTAGATTGCTCCAACCCCTCAGCTATTAGCGAGTTAAATGTGCTCAATATCTTTTCCAAAGTAACTGCCTCTGTGAGCTAATTTCGATTTTTAACAACTACCCATTTTGATGTGTGTATAGTAAAATAAATCATCCCTCATATGATAAATATTGAGCAATGTGATTAAAAATGCATAAATTGAAGGACAATGAATCCATCTTGCCCGACAATCCCAGGCTGGTGAAATGCACCGCGTCTGAATGAAGGAGTAATGTATGCAGGGAGGGGGCAGACCGGGAGGGCGATTTTGTTTCAAAATGTTGCACTGTTCTGCTTGTCCTGCTCTCTCTCTTTACAACTCTCGAATCATTAAAGAAAGGAGAAAATGATTTGCATTGTAAGGACAACACACATGACTTATGAGATGAGATGCATGAATACCGCCATTGAACCTTTAACTGCTTATCAGGGACTCACCAACCAGGTTGAGGTCGGCCAGGATGACGTTGGCCAGGAACCCGTGCATGTCGAACTGAATGCGGCCATTCTTCACGTTCTCTGTAATGATGGTCTTGACCGAGCCCAAGGCCAGCATGCAGGCCTCATGGACCTTCCACCTGGAAGACACAGGCGAAGGGTTACACAGCCGCGACACACCGAAATACTTTATGTTGCTGCCATCTGGAGGCAGACCAAGGTAATACAACTTTGTTTACCAGTTCCAACATAAAAGATCTACCATAAATATGATATATGCAAAAAAGCACTGTGCTGTCAATCCAAGTATCAATCAAAGTAAATATGATTCATTCAAACAAACAATAAAGTATAATATTCTTCAACTGGGAATATTCTTTCCCGATTGACTTGCTCTTCAAGCCCTGACGACGCACGCACACACCCTCTCTAAGTTTATTTGCACTTCATTTGGACTCAGTCTTTGTAACGCATCTTTTTAAATCCAGTAAAGCCAGAGTATAGCAATGCTAAAACTAACGATGACGTGTGTGATGGGGGGCTTTAACATCGTCGGGACTCTCAGATATGTCAAAGGGTCAGTGAAGGGTTGGGACCAGCGGACCAGCGTGGGCTCACCAGTGCTGGTTCCCGCTGTTCTTGGCCTGCTCCGCCTCCTGCAGGTGTCTCGTGGCTGCTGCCGCCAGCGCCGCTGCACTCTCGTTCTGGAACTCTGTAGCAACGGCCTGCGGGGAGAGGTCAGAGGTCAACCTTCCAGCCATGGGTCATTTTATGTAAATGAAACAATATATGAGCAGTACAAAAAAAAATGCTTTTCTCCCTCTGGGTATCGAGTTAACTGACCAAGGGGCAGGTCATAAGAAAAGATAATCAAATAAGCTATAAGCACATTGTTTGATTGTTAAGCACCAGGGTTTTACATACAACAACATAATTTAAAATAATAATAAATTATAATAAGTAAGCAAAATCACAAAGCTCCAGGCCATACAATCATGTCAAGCAGGGCACTTTGCCATCCGATGTCTTGCATTATATTGACTCATGTGATCCGTTCCCTCTCACCAGCAGCAGGTCCTGCGCAGAGATGCGGACCGAGTAGGAGAAGGTGTCATCGTCCTCATCCTCAACAAACTGCTGAGGGTTGGCCGTCCACACTTTGATCTAAAAATAACCATCAAAGTTCTCAGTAGTTCAGACATACCCATTTTCAGTCCAATGTCGGGACAGATTGGCCGGAAAGGTGCAGATTTTGCCCCCCCGTTTTTTTGGGCACGACATTGCACAATGGTTTCAAAGCGCACCTGGTCCTCTGTGATCTGCATGTAGAGGATGACGTAGTAGATGAGCTCGGGCAGCGCCTTCTTCACCGTGCTCTTGAACTTGCTGTTGTCCAGCAGCGTGTGGACAAACTCAAAGATACTGAACACCAGATTCTCAAAGCCTAGCACCTCACCTACAGGGGAAGGAGGAAAGGAGTAATTGGAGAGACTTGCTTACGGGCTAGAACCAAGCTTTTCCACACCCGCGTCACTCGGAGGGATGCATCAAAGCTATGTGTTGCCGCTAGAGGAAAGCAGAGAATCCTCACCGTCCGAGTCTATGGGATCATCCACGTCCTCCGTGTAGTTAACCTCTGTTCTCACATAGGTGACGACACAGTCAAGGAATACACCATTTAGTAATCACCATGTGCAAAATGTCTCAGAGAAAAACTATCCATTTCAAGTCATTATCATTGTTTTTTTTGCCAATAGAAATGCCCCTGGAGTTATATTAATAATCTGGCAAAATTCTGGTATTAACATTTTTCACGTGACAATGCAATTGCTGTTACATAGTCCAAAATACTGATTATTCTTGATCTCAATTTACCAACATCAGAATCCATTGCTTTTCCTGATATAAAGCCCAATGATTGGCCGGGTCATGAGAGCCTGGCCAGCCAACAGCCACAGTGATGTGAGAGGATATAAAGAGGCGCTCTCTGTGAGCGTGTTCCACACAATGGGCAGGATCTGCTGCATGGAAGACACCATGGGCTTGGGGAAGTTCTTCACCAGCGCCGTCACCGCCTGGGACAGGAAACAAGACTCTGTGACCAACCGTATCCACTACTCCCCCCCACATCACCGTGGTGGAATGAGGAGCAGAGGAAGGGTAATGTAACCCATCAGTCTAAATTAGAGCCAGCAATAAGCTCTGGCACACCGACCATCAACTTCTCATTTAAGATGTGAACCGGTGGTAAATCATTACGGGAATATATTAGTAGAGAGCTGCACAATATGAGGCTGGATATAATAACAACACAAGGTTTATATTTGTTGTTATAAACGGTTGAGAAAGTTAATCGGTACACAGTCATGAATGGGGTCGGCTTAGCTCAGGAGGCAGAGCAGGATGCCTTGTAATGGGGAGGTTGCTAGTTCGATCCCCAGTACCCCCTAGCTGACCGTCGAGAGAGCTTTCGGCCAATCGTTATAGAGTAAATTGAGTGAAAGGAGTAAAAGAGCAAGAGGCGCTGCTCACTGCTCTGTGGGGAGTTGGGGCATGTTAAATGGAGCCGTGGTCAGACACCGTGCACCACCCATTCCAGGGTTCTCCCCAAACAATGCAATAGGTTCACTGCAGCACCACGTTACATTTTAAAATACACAACCCGTATTCAAGACCACAAGATGAAGAACACTCTATTTTGGATGACTGATTGCCAGAAAAACAACAGGAAAGAATATTGAACTTAATCAGAATCCCAGCATTATTAGTAGCTAGAACATTTTGAAGATTTTTGTCATTGTCAAAACATTGATATATCTAGAGCAAAGGCACCCACCACTGTCAATAAAACAAATAAAGAATAGTTGTGCAGTTTCCCTGCATTCTAGGCCCTAAAACCGTGATGCATACAGTAAACATGGTCCTTTTCATTTTTACCGCAATATATTTTTTGTGCAATACAACCCAGCCCCCAACCCTCCTACACGCTCACCTTGAGGACTTCCATCTTCAGACCACTGTCAGAGGAGGCACCATCAGGCATCTGCAGGGCCTGCACGAAGGCCTCAGTGAACTGCTGGACCACGGGGAAGATCAGCGCCTTGGCAGCACCCTGGATAAACAAGCCACACACACACACACACACACACACACACACACACACACACACACACACACACACACACACACACACACACACACACACACACACACACACACACACACACACACACGAGTACACGTTAAAGGAAATGTCTCACGGTGAAAGGGACCACCTCAGCCACAATATGACATTATCAACGCGGCGCTCCACCTTTTCCAGCTCTTCGATGGCACAGATGAGGTTGGCACAGGTGGTGAAGATCTCCACAGCTCTGGAGCGTGTACGGATACTGTAGACCTGCGACAGGGGTCATAGTAGTACACTACAAGTCAGGTCAATTCACTTTTGGGGAAACATTAAAAAAGGATTTCACCCGAACTCAGGTAACTTGTTGACATTGTTTATGTTCAGATGTAAATCAGCCATGATTTCTGTTAAACTCCCCCCCTCTCGCATTGTAGGCAAGTTTAAAAGCTAGGCAAGTGGCTGTTGAAAACTATTAAAATCTTATCAAGCATTTAGAAGCTCTCATAGCTGTATCTTTGTTTTTGTCCAACACATGCAAGTGCTACACAAACTGCCCTAGCGAGGTAATTTTCTCTGATAGTGACCATAAACCAACAAACCAACATGTTTTCGTTTCTGTGTGTACATGCAAGCGTGCATGCTCACACCCCTAGAGTCTGAGACATGCAGTTAGACACCTGGGCACAGACGGTGGCTGCGTTATTGGCACACTGTTAATTCTGTGCAGAGCAACATTTCTGAGTGCAGAGCAAGATTGCAATAAGTTTAGCTAAGAGAAGGAGGGTGTGTTTTTTAGCTGATTGCAACGCAAGCATTCACTTCTGAATCAAAATGAAGTGCTCGGTTCCTGGTTGTATGAATGGATGCGGAACAAGACCTAACTGAAAACTAATCTCTCTTTTTCCCTACCATGCTGTTTTTTTTACATCTGGAGAAAGAATGTCAACAATTGACATGGGGAAATGAAAGCCTTGTTGTCTTTACCAATAGTAAATGCTGGAGTTTCAGTGATCCCTCTTCAACATAAATTACATTTCAGGGAAAAGCTTTAAGGCCACGTTATAAACTAAGATTATGTTGAATTTAGGAACCAAATGACGGTCGGAAAAAAAGCAAGCCCATTAGGATTCAGAGGGCCCATCAGCCAGGGAAACCTTGAAAGACCTCATTAGAACAAGGCATTAAACAAAGACAAAGGAAAATAAGACTTGTAAGGTTGGTAAATCGGTTAAGACGTACCTCGGCCATGGTGAAGATCTTGTACATCTCTGGCAAAATCACGGGGGCAACCAGGGGCATTTGTGTGTCAGTAACCTCCCGTGTGAATTCTTATTCAACAAACAAATGGGTAATATGTTAGTGGCAGTGACAAAGCCGCATCCATCCATGAGCTGCATGTGCCAGACTTTGGACTACCATAGCAATCAGTAAGTACCATGTGAAGCCGTGTGTCCGTTCCATGTGCCCCCACACACACACACACACAATAAAAACACCTCCCACAAAGTATGCATGTCGGGACGTCCCGGTTGCCTACCTGTGAGGACCCGCATGGCACCGTGCACGGCGTTGACGTCCCCGCTGACCAGCATCTCCATCAGCAGGTTGAAGAGCTGGGGCCAGGCCTCCGGCCAGTCCCAGTGGGCGATGGCCGAGACGGCGTAGGCCACGCTGGAGCGCACCTTGCTGATGGCTTCCCGGAGCCCTCCGGGAAGCAGCTCTCGGATGGCAGCCTTAGCCTGGGGGGGACGGGACGGGTGGGAGGAGAGGTGTGACTTAAACTGATGAAAATAATAAATAATAAAAATATATATTATTCAAAATAAAAGGTATTTCTGCAGTGCAGAAATTTGTTAGGTTTTCTCAATAGTACAACTAAATAAAATAAATGGAATAAATGCACTTTATTGTTTTTTTAGTTAAATCGCAGCCTTTTACGGTTATACAATCGCAAAGGCTGATATCGCCATTGCGATTGGATACTCATGCAGCAATAGTGTGACTGAGTGCACCGTGGTAGTCAGGTACGACATGTGTGTAATGGTGAACCACAAATATGGTTTTGGGTTCACTTGAAGGGATACACCTCCCCTCGAAACATCTGAGAATGATTTTTACTTTCTTCATTTTTAAAAGAATTCTGGAATTATTGAATAAACTGCCGAAATGGCATGGTGTGATAGCAGTCAGCATACCCGATCGGAGGTCTCTGGTGGCCTGAACTTCTCGGACTGGGAGCACCAGTGTGTCTCGACATATTGCTTCAAGATCACCGACGCCAACTGTGCACATAGACGACGAGACACACACACACACACACACACACACACACACACACACACACACACACACACACACACACACACACACACACACACACACACACACACACTGTCAGAAAACCTTGACTGTTCAGTCTATGCATGCACCTGAAGGCTCGTCCCTTCTTGTTGGATGTGTTCTCATTAGATCTGTCACTAGGTCACCCACCCCTTATTAAAAGTTCATGCCACGAAATAAACCAATCTATGATGACGGCTTAGCTCAGGAGGTAGAGCAGTTGTCTTGTAACCCGAAGGTTGGTAGTTCGATCCCCAGCTCCTACCTAGCTGAGTGTTTGGTGTCCCAGAGCAAGACACTTAACCCTAAACTTCTCCTGACGAGCTCGCTGTCGCCTTGCATGGTTGACTCTGCCGTCGGTGTGTCAATGTGTGTATTAACCAATGTAAGTCGCTTTGGATAAAAGCGTCTGCTAAATGCCGGAATTGTAATGATGTGCTCAATTTGACACTTCAAGTAAAAAAGAAAATCACAGAACACCTAAGTACTATTTTATGCACGTCTCAGAGTCAAATCATTTTTTCAAGATGACATTTGGATGATTTCTAACCACCCTCTCCTGATAAGTTTGTTTGTTTAACCTCACCTGGCGGATGGCTAGCGCCCCCTGTGGGTCCACGGTGAGTTCTGCCAGGTGGACACCAAACTCTGCAACACCAGCAAAACAATCAAGGAAATGTAATACTAATAGACTAAAGCCTGCAGGGAACCTGATATTGTGGTCTCCAAATATGGGACTGTCATGAGAAACCTTTATACACCCAAAACAGCATGGTTGGAATGTGTCCGTCCATCATTATTTATACATACGAGCCGCTGGTCACAAGATGAGGATAAAGATAACAGGGCATGAGGAGGTGCCTGGTAGCTATGGCAACGATATCATACAAATGGTTGCAACAAAATATGAAAAAAGCTCTGCTGGTTGGGCATGCCTCCAAAAAGTTTCAAATCCTGGAGGGGAAAAAAATAAGCAAATGTTCTACATTTCAGAACAAGACAACATCAACATGCAGAAAAACAAGCCCTGAGCCTTCATCTCTCAGGGCATTCCACCCAATAGCGCTTCACATGCCGGAACCCAGACAGCCAACAGGGATGGAGGTTCACATAAACACAGCCAGGATCTAAAGCCAGTCTCTGACTGTCCCCGAACAGTCTCCACCCCTCTCCCTGGGTTTAACTAGGAATGACATCAGGGGGCCAGCAGACAATGTGAGTGCTGACGATTCTGTACAGCATCTCACTGACACAGAGGCCAGCGGATATGGATTGGGCATGGCCCATGCGAGACCGCAAGCAAGTCTACATGCTGGTGCACAATCAGCCTTTTGCTGGCAGCAGGAGTAAAGCATAAAACAAAAGACAAAGAACTTGTTTCCGAGCCACAATGGGTAATCCATCATACTGTACCATGGCTGCTGTAGAAGGAACCGTTACGCTGCCAAATGGCCAAATATTTTATGGAGTAGAAGTTTGCAAAGTAGAATTTGTTGGGTATTCACATTAGTACATTTTTGCAAAATACAAATCTTAAAAGGATAGGCGTACCTGTGCAATACATTGCATTAAATGGATTCATAGGCTGTGGCATATTACATTAATGATTAACCAGTTCCATAATCCCCAACCCGAAACAGAGTGGGGGTTCTAAATGTGAGATGTTGAAAGCTGGGGATGCCGGCTGGCTGACCCGCGGGTCACCCAGAAAACATCTTCGCGGGAAAGTGTGTCACCTCCTTATACCACGTTGTCATAGCGACATTCGCTCAGTTAGTTTATATTAGTTTCCAGGCTTTAAAAGGTGGATTGAATCAACATATGTTTATTTATTTTAGACCATTAACCAATGAGCAGGCGGGGCCAGAGTGACAAGCCCTGGGGTGGTTCATGTTCAGGGAACAGGGCTGCTGTCATCTCCCGGTTCCCACCCTCACTATGATCATGTGTCCACATGGATCATGTATTTTACACATGGTTTTGCTCTTCGCCTTTTACCACACAGTCTTCCCCATCCTTATAAATGACGATCTAGTAATCCAGATACGTTGGTCAGAGTATATCTGAAAATGTATTTTTTAGCCAACTTCAATAACTTGTTAAAGATGAGGCCTGTTCCGACAGAGTCATCAAGCCCTGAGATTGCTAAGGAGCACGTTTGTCACTTAGGACCAGATCAAAAGGCAGCTCTTATGGTCGTTGGGATGCATATGGTGGTCCAGCATAACAGTAGATCAAAACGAAGACCACAGGTCCCTCAACAGCTAATCTAACCTAGCATAGCCCACACTGGCTATCACTTACCCTCGGTTACTTCCAGCACTTTTATCTGCTCCTCTGCTGCCGAACGCACTTCTTGAACCG
Source organism: Melanogrammus aeglefinus (assembly GCA_900291075.1). Taxonomy (NCBI): domain Eukaryota; kingdom Metazoa; phylum Chordata; class Actinopteri; order Gadiformes; family Gadidae; genus Melanogrammus; species Melanogrammus aeglefinus. The sequence goes on from OLKM01000077.1 coordinate 147,522, forward strand.
GGGACAAAATCGCCGTGAGAGTCTCAATGAGAGCCTCCTTCAGTCCCTGTTGAACTGGGCCGGCGGCCGAACCGGACCGAGGACCCGTGACACTCATGCCTGCCATGTTTTCACCTGCACAGCCTAGGCAGCCCACTACTGACCACCGCCGGGAGGGGAGCAGAGCACCAAAACGAAGCGCGCCAATGCATGGAAACGTGAGGGCGGAGTTTAGTGCAGGAAACACATTGTCCTCCACGGATCCTTCTTCCGGTCGGCTGCACAGCAGTAATAAAATGAGGGCCCCCTCTAGTGGAGACGTAATATTAAGGCTTTCTTTATTCGTAGAACACTAATGTGATTTATCAATACAGGAACGTTTTGAAATAGAAACTAGCAAACCCTTCCAAAGAATTTTAAACGATATTCTATTAGTAATATACTATTTGACTTTAATTAGGCTGCCGCTGCGGAATCACACTTTCAATTAATTGTTGGTTAAAAAAAAAAAGTTTGCCTTGTTCTGTCAACATTCTAGGGACAAGTAAGTGGTCCCTAATAGTTCATTCTATTTTTCACGCAAAACAACAATAGCTACTAAACTACAATGCTATTTAAATAGGTTAGCATTTAAACAGCAGAACAGAAAGTGAATATTATCCAAACAACTTGGAAAGCCAATTTAGATTTATGCCGATTCAGTTGCATCTCTACCCATCTGTGCACCTGTACCTGTGTGTGTGTGTGTGTGTGTGTGTGTGTGTGTGTGTGTGTGTGTGTGTGTGTGTGTGTGTGTGTGTGTGTGTGTGTGTGTGTGTGTGTGTGTGTGTGTGTGTGTGTGTGTGTGTTTACTCAATGTGTGTTAGACAATGGAAGAAAAAATCTGCTTTGACTGTAATTTGAGTCTTTGTACAAAATGTTCAGTAACAGACACGTGGATAAACAACTGTAAAAATAGAAATTAGCAGGGTGAATTTCGCTGCTGCAGTCACCTATTTCTGCAGTGAGGTTGGAACGAAGGAACAAAGGGGAGAGGTTTATTGGCATAAACATTTGAGTGTCATCTAATGTTACATAGCATGACTGTTTCGGACTGTATTACTTACAGTAAGTACAGATCCAAATGGCTACTGTGATGCAGTGTATCCCATACACCCATGAGAGGTCCTAGTCTTGTGCCTGTGTGTCAGGTGCAAAGTCGGAAACATCTTGTATACATTTACTTCTACCTCATGTAATTACTATAGTATGTAGTATCTGGTATAGCCATGTCTGAAACCCTCCTCTCCAATGAGTGAAGAGTTGATGCCCTTTGATCCTATCATGCCACAAATTAAAGACAGTGCCAAGAATATCGGTGTAAATACAGCAGTGTAACTAGTTGTCAGACACTGATTTTTCAGAGCTTTAAAGTCGTGTTGAAGTTGTATGTGGTGCAATACAACTCTGTTTGGGCTAAGCAAGAGAACCCATTGACTTTGTTATTTAATGATGTGTTTTTTTTTCTCTCTCTCTCTCTCTCATATATATATATATGAGAGAGGAATTGACAGCTTTATTCAAATAGGATGTCCTGTATATGGTTGTATGTAGAAGTTCAGGAGAGACAGATGATCACTCAAAGCTGTATATCAGAAACATTGGAATCATGGTTGTTGTGGACTACACATTGGAAAACACCTTCCAATAGCCAGCCCAGCAGGCCACCTATTAATGAATCAAACACTATTGAGTTTTTTTCTTATTTTTTTTAAGCAAAAAGAATTTGGTTTATGTAGAAACAAGCAATGTTTTGCAATTGGATACCTTCCTCTCATTTAAAAGTTAAAGCAAAAAAAAAAGGAAAAAAAGAAATTTAAATGTATATCGCCCCCCGCCCTTTCATTGTACCCAGAATCAAACACGTTTTTCCTCTGTACGTGTGCGCAGATGTGGAAAAAACAAAAACAAGGGAACCCCAGGATATATCCAAAGGGGTGATAGATACTAGTGTACAGTGTGTGTGCGTGTTTGTGTGTGTGCGTATATAATCTGAAATATATATATTTTATATATATAAGATTGTGTTAGGGCTTGAATGTGGCGTACCCTGATTATCTTTTCGTCTATCTGGTTTTACAAAGAAAAACAAATGACACGAATGTACAGACTCTTTTCCAAACCTCCTCGTCAAGTCCTGTTATATAAATCAAAGGAGGATGAAAGCAAAATATCATAATCAACCAACAAACAAAAAGTAGGGGGAAAATAAAAACTATAGCAACAGACATCAGACCCTCCTAAACAGCCCCCCCTTGGCCCACCCAAACCCTGGGGGGGGGGGGGGGTGTCAGCTTGGTTGTACAGCGCAGTGAAACATAACTTACATATTAGCTCTTTGTTGTCGTCATTTTTTTTCTTCATTTTTTCATTTTTTACACATACACTCGTGATCAAGGCACAGGGATCTTCTACACGTTATTTTTTTTCTTCAATAAAGTTGTACAAAATAATACATTTTACAGTCTGTACAAGAATAATAAGTCCAGCAGTAAAATAAAAAGACAAACATGTTCAAAGCCCGGACTGGGATGGGACCAGGAAGGGTGAGGAACAAGACAAGGGGGGCAAGTGTGCAGGTGGCCAAAGCATGTGAGGTGAGCGAGTGTGTGTGTGTGTGTGTGTGTGTGTGTGTGTGTGTGTGTGTGTGTGTGTGTGTGTGTGTGTGTGTGTGTGTGTGTGTGTGTGTGTGTGTGTGTGTGTGTGTGTGTGTGTGTGTCCCATCTTTTTACATCATGCCTCGACCGATGTTTTTTTTTTTCACCCTTAATCGTCATTAAAGAAGAGTCGGGTGTTGTGGGGGGGGTCAACCAAAATCACAATCATTTTGGAAGTTGTTTGGACAGTTTGTGAACCAGTCGTTCGTCAAACCATATGGTTGTTTCAAAAACTTGATAAATATTTGGATCAATCAATTTGCAGAGGCTAGAACTAAATATATACACATATCTCAGGAAGGGTTTTCCTCTTGGATGGTTTTCTGAGGATTGAATGTCTTCCTCTGGTTGGCCTTTATTCCAGATGGCTAAGAAGACACCATCCTTCTCTTGGCTACACAGTGATTTACAGCAAAGTAGTACTATGGCAACGAGTGACTCCATGAACAGTGTTCTATAAAATGTTTTGGTAAAAAAAAAGAAAGGTAAAATGAATGGATTAATTATTTCAAGTTTGTTTAATAGCGGCAGGGAAGGAAGAGGACACGGCGGAGTCAAGGCTGTGTGTGTGTGTGGGAATGAGTGTGTGCGTTTTTGTTTGTGTGTGTGTGGGGGGGGGGGGTCGTTAAGCTTAAATGGTGTGCAAGGGCAGATCGCACACTGTGTACACCAACGCACAACATGGGGGGGGGGGGGGGGGACAACTGTTAAACAAATGTTGAATTGTGTTATTACAGGAATATTTCATATTTATATATACATATTTATATACAGACATATAAATATATATATATATGTATATAGCTTGGATCTTTTTTGCACTGCATGAAGTTCACTGGTATGCATGGAGTTATGTATTGAATGTTTTTGTTTTGTTTTCTCGTTGACTTTTGCCCCCCTTAGAGCTGGTCTTGCACTTGTTGGTCAGCTGGTCCACTTCTTGAACCAAGACCAGAACCGTCTCCCAACCCTCCTCCCCGTCCTCTAGGGTCTGCCTTACCCCCACTCAGCCATCTGAAGATGTTGTCCGTTGTCCCCCCCCCCCGGCCATTCCAATGGGTGAAAGGGACCTCTTCGTCATGTGCGACGTCCCCCACAAAATGAACTCACAAAAAAAAGAGTCCAGAGTTAGCTCGCACGATGCGTCAATGAAAATAGTACGTCTTGATTCTAACTATGTGTGTGTTTGTGTGTTTTACTTTTGTGTGTTGTCTATAAAGTGATACAATGAAACCTTGATCTCCGGTTACGTTCGACCTCAGATGAAAGTCTGTGTGTGTGTGTGTGTGATTGTGTGCGTTTATTTATCTGTGTTTGACAGAGTCAGAGAGCTAAAAGGATCCATCACCTGTCCATTGGAAAACAATATTCCAGTCTCTTTCTTCCAGGAGGTCAGGGCAAGGTTCTGGGGGGGGCTAGGGGTTGGGAGGGGGTGTCTCGGCAGAGTCAAGCAGTCTGGCCTTGTGGCGCTGTGTCGCAGTGGCCCGCAGACGTGCGCGTCTTCAAAATAATGTCCTGCACGGCTGTGATGGCACGTGGTCTGGTCTTCACCAGCCAACCCCGCCGCCCTGGGACATGTGGACAGGTCGTTTGGTCAGTTAGGTGGGTGGGTTTATGGGTCGGTGGGACGGTCGTTAGGGGGAGGGGCAGGATGGGGGGAGGGGTAGAGGAGGCGGGGGGGCGGGTGGTGTCGGTGTCTTTTTGTTATCGTCCCAGCGGTCCGATCACAAGAGCTCGTACTGCCGCAGGTGCATGCGCTGGATGATGTCCCGGCAGTCGCTGAAGACGCGGCGGATGTTCTCCGTGTCCACGGCGCACGTGAAGTGGGGGTAGCAGTAGTGGCGGCCGTCCCCGCTCGCCGTGCTGATCCTCTGCAGGGGGGCACAGAGGGCGTGGGGTTAAGTTAGCCCTTCGTCATGCTTTGAGGACCAGATGTATTGAAAAACGAACAGGAAAAAATGTAACTAGGACCAGAATTTTGGATCGCCCGAGTACTTCAGAAGAGTAGAGCAATATCCCTGAAATTGTATTGTTTTTACGGAGCAAGGCACACGGAGCGCAAAGGCGACAGGCTGTAGATTCCTCTTCCTTTGTATAAGACCCAAGTCTATTTTAGACGCGAAACCTTCTAAAACATTATTTCCCGTCCGTCCGGACACGGTCGTGTGTTTTGGGCATGAGGAGTGCATTGAGTTATTAATTTGTTATTGAACACATATAGGCCGCCATTATGTGAATGCATTGAATTTCCAAGGAAGTTCATGGGAATAACTCTTTTTAAAGAGCGGTCAAGTGCAGGAGTTGACTTAGGCTTGATCCAATCTTCGATTGCTCTTTTGTTGACTGGGTTGAGCAAATCAAAAGAAGGTAAGGTAAAGCAAGGTAAAAGGCTGAGGTTTAGCGTTAAGGGTTCGGTTTCAGGTTTGGGGATAAGGGTTGAGGGTTAGGGTTTTAACATTGTATTTAAAAATGGCTCGTACCAGAAATTCGTCCCGGATGAAGTACTTTGCTCTTGTGACGCGAGGATCCTCTCCTTGTTCTGGAATTGCTGTTGAGAGTACAGACCATTAGTACTTCATAACTGTATGTCTTGTAGTGCAGAACAACTACTGTATTACATTGACTTGCTGTTGCTCAAGTCTGTAAGATCCCATTCAAACAGACTGAAGCCAGACTGAAGTCAGAGTACCATCAGAAGACGAAGGAGCAGAAGATGAAGATGAAGATGAAGAAGGATAATAAGAAGAAGATGAGGAAGAAGAATAACAAGAAGAAGAAAAATAAATTACCATCATCCGGTGTAGTGTAGCGTTCAAACTCAAAGAAATAATCTTCGATTTTTGATTTCCCTGCTAGAACCTTCTCTGCTAGCAGATCCTGTTTGTTCAAGAAGAGGATAACTGAAATGGTCCGTAGCCACCTGGGAAGAGAGCAAAGACAACATTTATAAATTTGATGACCCCAAGCATAAGGTCCATCTACTGTCCCTCGAACCTTATAATAAAACCATATAAATAAGGAATGTTCTACAGCCTATACATAGATGTAGCTTTACTGAATAATATTATTTAGACAGTGTTATCTGGAAAATCATTGGGCTTTTTATTCTGATTCGCAAATTTTTATACTTTTCAAAAGCAAATTGTATTTCTAACCATGCATAACATCATGAATAAAAGACGTGTTTGTACTTTTTAAGTGTTTTTTTATCCTGTGACCCATTTATATAGTCTGACAAAACATAACCTCTGAACAAAACCAACGATGACAGGGTCCGCGTGTGACGACGTCACTCCAGGAAGCAGGAGGACGTGTCTTCTAAACGACTTACCTATTGTTCCAGATGTTCTTGAAGAGATTGAGGGCCTCTTGCAGCCTGTTTGTATGATTGTCTTCTCTGATCACCATGTTGTAACTGCTACTGGCCACCACAAAGATAATGGCCGTCACATCTGTTTCTCACAGACACACCGACACACACAGACACGCACACACACACAGACACGCACAAGGAAATATTTTATAACCCCCATTGCGAGTGATGGCCTGGCCTTAACATTTACTCTTTAGAAGAAATGAGAAGGTAAATGTTGATGTATCGATATAAACATGAGCTGGGGGGGTCCGGGGCAAACTAGGCCTTACCGTTAAAACACTGGATCCATTTTCGGCGCTCATCCCTCTGTCCTCCCACGTCAAACATGCTGTTGAGCAGAAAACAGGTTGGGACAAATAAAGTGACAGCACTAGACACAATAGACAATCCGTCATTCATTTAAGAACATCATGAACATCACACCTAAGATTAATTGGAAAAAACACATCTTCTAACGAATCACGTGACCTTCATTCTTACATATTTTCTAAGAGAGCTACAATTCATTAAGTTATCCATACACATCTCAGTTTGGGAAGGACAAATTCATTATCTATAGTCTTCTGTGTTCCAGCTCATCACATCCTACGTCCCACCAAAAAGCATTGCTAAATCAAAACATAAGTCAAGACGAGAACCCACTGGAAGTTGACTTTGTCTATTTGAAAGGTTGTCTCGAAGATCCCAGACGTCAGCACTCGGCATCTCAGTAAGTCCTGAAGGAGAAGGAGAGAAATGGGGGTCTTGAGAGTTGAACGATGCAAACACTATGGTGGATTCACAACATGTTAAACATGTTAAAAAATGAGGAATCAAGCAATATTTATCATACAAATAAATTATGAAAAATCTGTGCAGTTACCCTACTGAACATTAGCTTCTACAATGTGTGTGTGTGTGTGTGTGTGTGTGTGTGTGTGTGTGTGTGTGTGTGTGTGTGTGTGTGTGTGTGTGTGTGTGTGTGTGTGTGTGTGTGTGTGTGTGTGTGTGTGTGTGTGTGTGTGTGTGTGGGACATGAGCTTGTGTATTTGTTTGGTTTGTTTGTTTGTGTTTGTGTGTGCCTGTAGATATCTTACCTGATCACTTGGTGTATAATCACTTTGCCGGACGATATCGATTCGGTCTAAGAAGCTACGTAAGACAAAGACCAGAAGAAATGGTTACAGAATATCATGGCAAACGACGATGCACATTTGCAGCTATACATTTTCCAAATCCATTTTTTTTAACTTCAATGCTACTTTGTGAGTTAACCATACAGTATACTCCACATACAGTATAATACAAATTAGTCATACATACTTAAAACCTGCAGCACAATAGGAGCTAAAATGTTGTCAAACCCCCATTGAAACAACCAAACAAAACAATGTTCTTTTTTTGCCCCTTCATCTCAAGCTTTCCTAAAAAACGTTGAATAAAGGTTAAATATTGGTACAAAAATGTAAGCCATCAGTTTTAAGCATAGAGAGCCAGATGATGTAAAGAAAACAAATACTCGAGTACCTGGACAGAAAATAATTGTTGTTCAATAATTGTAAACAGGACAAAAATATTTCCCGCTTTTGGTTGTCATCCTTAAATTGGATGTCGTCTATGAGTTAATTATTCACTGTGAAAGTCCAACAGTTGTGATGTGTACGTCTATAACTGCCTACTTTATAATACACTGATTAATTTTCATTCGAAAATTATCAAAAAGTTAAAACTCAAATGCACACACAATCACAAATAGACACTTACAATGCAGTCAAAAGAAACTGAGCAAGATAAAGATGTAAAAACAAGAACGTGTTTCTTGAATGGCCAGCAGAGGGCATGTGCTCAGCTGAGCGCTGGGAGGAGAGCAGTCTGAGTCACCAGCAGGCAGATTGCTCTGTCAACCCAGAGCAGGCTAGTCAATGAAGCTGCTGTAGTAGTTTATGCGCTATGACGAGGAGGTGTGTGTGTGTGTGTGTGTGTGTGTGTGTGTGTGTGTGTGTGTGTGTGTGTGTGTGTGTGTGTGTGTGTGTGTGTGTGTGTGTGTGTGTGTGTGTGTGTGTGTGTGTGTGTGTGTGTGTGTGTGTGTGTGTGTGTGTGTGTGTCCGTGTGCTCACTATATTCAGTATGCTGCATTATACCTACTTGTGCAAGCTCTATAGCGCATGCTTTAAAAGCACAATGACATTCACCACAAATCAATTATTGAAAATCTAGTGAATCTAGTACAACGTTTAAAAATAAGGAACGGAACGAGGGAACAAAAATTACTTTGAATTGTTCCCACTTAAACAAGAAAAACCTTCCTTACTTTGCTTTCAGTGTTTCAAAGCATTAAAAGCTATTGTCCTCCTGACCTATGAGAGTGACCGACGGTATCTGGGAGCTAATTGTCCCAGAGAGATGTGCTGCGAGAGAGGGGCAGAGGACTGCTCTGGTCCTGGTATCCACAGCCTTCTTGCAGTGTGACGTGCCCTTCCGTGGTACGCTCCAACACGCACCCTGTGTGGAGGCCCTCCATCGCTACACTCAAACACGGACCCTGTATGGAGACTCTCTTATGGTACACCCTAACACAGACCCCGTGTGGGGGCCCTCCATCGCTACACTACCACACGGACCCTGTGTGCGGGCTCTTACGGTACTATCCAACACGGATCCTGTGTACGGGCCCCCCATCGCTACACTCCCACACGGACCCGGTGTGAGGGCCCTCCTGCGGTACCCTCCCAGGGTGCAGTACAACAGGGACCCGTATGCGGGCCCTTCTGTGTTACACTCCCACACGGACCCCGTGTGCGGGCCCTTTGGCCTGGACAGCTGGCTTGATGGTGCCGGCACTCTTTTTCTCACACACATCGTTCACCGACACACACTAGCGTGCACGCCTGCACACACAGACTTAAAATACACAGTGGTTTGGAAACATTCAAACCAGTTGTCCTGTCCTTTCAGACACAAACGGCCCCGTAGCGTCAGAACAACAGCAGAGTTTCCACATTGACATGGGAACGAGGAAGGAGTTAAACAAGGGCGTTAGTTGGGGGAGCCATGTTTGTCTGTGCGGCTCCAGTCCAGCGCCTCAGTACAGGCTCTAGCGCAGCCGTTCTGCTGCTGTGGTTCAGACTCTTCCCTTTGGTGAAACACGGGCACCAAAGGGAAGAAATTATGTTATTTTATTATTATTGTCAATGTCCGAGCCACCTAATTAGTGTCCAGCAAAATCCATAAGCCACACTAAGTGACAATTCACTTGTAACCGCTTAAGCTGCTAATGCTAACGACGACGATCCAAATCCATCCTAAAAAGGATTTGCTCATCACCGCTGTGCTGGTAATCTCCCACTTCGCATCATTACTCACTAGTCTACCCCGTTTCTGACTAATTGCGTCTGCCTTTTGTTTCGGTACAGTTGCCGGGGAAAGATGCAGGCCGGTCTAGCAGCTGCCTCTGGGGGGGCGGGGGGGGAGGTATGCCGCCCCCTCTGAGACGACCAGGAATGTGGCAGGTAGGGGTGAAATGTGACAGGGGGGTTGCAGGAAGCCAGCGGCGAACACAGGAGGAAGAGGGGGAGCGAAGCCCTGGTCGAAAGACCCACTGGACGGACCAGAGACGGATTTAGACAGAGGATAGGAGAATGCAACGAAAATAATATAAAAAGAGGGGGGAAAAAAAAGGGAGAGGCATAGAGAAGATTTGAGGCAGAAATAAATACAGACAACTTTGGGAAGCATCAATGCCTTTTTTTTACTGTGCCAAAGTAAGTCTACCCAAGTAGGCTGGGTGGCTAAGCTAAGCCTAACTAAGATACACTATTCTACCCAATCGCAATGCTACCGCATGCTCACCATGCGCGCAGACGCGCACACACACAAACACACGGTTAGCTTGTTACACACCAAATGCCCTATCTGTACTCTTCCTTGCTTAAACACAGCGTGTGAAACCATTTCCAAAATCACAGGAATATACTGATTTAAAAAACAGAGTGATGAAAATGATTTTGAATTGGGCATATAACGTGAGGGAGCGGTGTATAATAGGTGACATGGCTGCTGCCCCAGGGAGCAGAATACTGCTCAGCCTGTGTTTATCTTCAGCTCTGGTCGGAGGCACCGACAGACCAGAGCACAAATACACTGCTCAATTTTTAGCCACTTCTTCCTATTAATAGCAGAGGTGCCAATAATAACCGTGACTACCGAGTTGAACCAAAGAAATGGCTGGCCCAGTAACAGAACACACAGGACTGTCAAGCATTGCAGGGCAGGGTTATTCTGAGGTAGCAAAGGGCTTGATTCAAAACCTCAAAATACATGCGGAGCACTCCACTGGTTGTTAAAAATAGCCTAGTATTTATTTAAAGGGTATAAACCCTGTCCTTTTAATGTGTTTTTTTTTTTAGGATAATTGTGGTGCGTTTAACCATCTTTGAAGATTATTATAAGGAGTGAAAAGGGGAAGTTTGGGCACACACACACACACACACACACACACACACACACACACACACACACACACACACACACACACACACACACACACACACACACACACACACACACACACACACACACACACACACACACACAAAATACAAATACTATTTGCAAGGCACAAAACTAAATCTATAATCTGTTATATAGATAATCCAATGGAGCAGTTTGAGATTGGTGAAATCAATTGCCATTCAAAATATTTTGAAGAAAATTTCGACGTACTTTAATAAAAGAAAAAATATATAAATACAACATCCCTGTATTTATGACTAAAGTATGGAGGCACTTCAACTTGTAGCTCACCCTGAAAATATCTGGTGTGTTCCCATACCAAGCAATACATTTAATTTTGCTCTCTAAAAACAAAACCGAAACAACCGAGAGTCAATGACACACTGCCCCGCCAACCAACAACAAAAACTCTGAATATTGTGCGAGCCAATCCGAGAGATGTTATGTTTTAGTTACAAAAAGAAATTCCCTCTCTCCAAGCGATCTGATCAAGATCCAGCCCGTTAGAAGGAGACAAGAGGCTTGGGTGTCGCTGAAAGCCCTGTGCGCCGACAAAGCAGTTCAAACTCATTTGGATGCTGCCCTCCTGTTACAGCCCTGCAGGCCCACTGAGACTGAGGACAGGCTGGTGGATATCCACAACAAGGCAATACAATAAAAATAATAATGTGATAGGTTTGTAGAGTATTTTAGATGGTAATATTGTTGAATTATTATTTTAACAGTTTGTTTATTAAATAACCCAATTGGACAAATTGTTTTGAACTTTTGTAAACTTTAACAGTTTTTAGCTTATCGATTTTTTGCAAAAAACTGGCAACTGGAGCTGCAGTTTGCTACAACAAACTATGTCATATTTACTGAACGAGTTTAAATAATTTTAAAACTTGTTTTATAAATTGCCGAAGACACTATACATAATAAAGCAAGTGACAACTTTAATCATATTCATTTAAGTACTTAAATAACTAATGTTGCTAATGTTGTAAACTTTGTGCCTTAAAAATTTCTTTCTCCTTAAGCGTTTAAGTAATTTCCTCAGTGTGTGAAATACATACAAATCCGCAAAAAAAAAAACCAAAAACATCTGCACCTCTTTGTCCAAAATCCAAGCGGCTCCACTGATCAACTAGCGACACTAGCTCATGTCCCACACACACACACACACACACACACACACACACACACACACACACACACACACACACACACACACACACACACACACACACACACACACACACACACACACACACACACACACACACACACACAGACAGCCGCGCGATTATGGCCCTCAAAGAAAAGTCTGCATACGTGACAATTATTTCCCCTCTGGCTTGTTTTGTTTGAATTGAAGATCAACTCATCATTTACTTTTGCTTATTATTATCTGTCTTTATTGTACTTCTTTCGTTCTTCTAACTCATTTCATATTGTACTTTTTCTGTTCACGCAAGTCCAATTACTCAATCATAAAATATAGAAGTAAAAGTTCTCAAAGAAAAGTTAAGTTGCTTTAAACTGAATTAGAAAATTATTAACCCAAACATTATTTTCATAGTTCTTATAGTTAAACAACGGCAGCACTATTTTTGAATTGTTTTAATTGTCGAAAAAATAAATAAATCCTACAATCCCGAAAAGAGGTGAAAACAACCTAGATTCCTGTTTTTCTTACAGTAGAATCCCATGATCAAACCGGTTTGAAACAACAACAACAATAACAACATTCAACAGGGGTCACTGCCTCTATGTATGTAAATGTTTTCGCCTCGCAGTCCTACCAGCCGATCCTTGATCAAACACACAGGCCTGCACACAATACACATCCAGCAGCAAGAGAGGGAGGGGGAGAGAGAGAGATACAGCAAGAGAGAGAGAGGGGGGGGTCGATAGAGAGAGAGAGAGATACAGCAAGAGAGAGGGGGGGGGTCGAGAGAGAGAGAGAGAGAGAGAGAGAGAGAGAGAGAGAGAGAGAGAGAGAGAGAGAGAGAGAGAGGAGAGAGAGAGAGAGAGAGAGAGAGAGAGAGAGAGAGAGAGAGAGAGAGAGGGGGGAGAGGGAGAGAGGGGAGAGAGGAGTGAGAGAAAGAGAGAGAGATACAGCGAGAGAAAGAGAGAAAGAGAGAAAGAGAGAGAGAGAGAGAGAGAGAGAGAGAGAGAGAGAGAGAGAGAGAGAGCGAGAGCGAGAGAGAGAGCGAGAGAGAGAGAGGAAAAGAAAAGAGAGAGGAGGCTGTGTCTGACATTACAGCGCTGCTCCAAAAATAGCTCCCTGGCGCCCTGGCCTCCAGCTTGGTTGTCATGGCGACAGAACCACAGGCGCTATAAATAGACAATCAGCTCCAAATCTTGTGTGACTGGAGTGAGGCCAGAGAGAGGGAGAGACAGACAGAGAAAGACTGAAAGAACAGAAGAATGATAGGGAGGGAGGGAGGGAGGGGGGAGGAGAGGTGGGAGGGAGAGGAGGGAGAGAGGAGGGTTCCAGAAGAGAGGGAATAGAAATACAGTGAATAGAGTAGGCAGGATAGTGGACAGGAGCAAGAACGAAAGAAATAAAGAAAGAATGAACGCGCAAAATCTAAACGAGTGAAAGACAGAACGAGAAAAGGAGTTGGCATATTTTCATTGAGGCCAATATACTTTTAGTGAGGAGATCTTTCTTGGGAATAATCAAGGTGTCCACTCAATCTGACCTGTGCTCACTTCCCCTCCACCCCAAAACCCATCTCTCTTTCTTTTCATCCCTTGGTATCCGTCTCATGCCTTCGCTCCCTCCCTCCAAAGCAATGAGTCAGAGACTCAGTCCCAGACATTTTCTGTATCTGCAGAAACGCCTGTACATCAAACACACAGAGAGAGAGAGAGAGAGAGAGAGAGAGAGAGAGAGAGAGAGAGAGAGAGAGAGAGAGAGAGAGAGAGAGAGAGAGAGAGAGACAGACAGACAGACAGACAGACAGACAGACAGACAGACAGAGAGAGAGACACAGACAGACAGACAGACAGACAGACAGACAGACAGACAGACAGACAGACAGACAGACAGACAGACAGACAGACAGACAGACAGACAGAGATATAGATAGGTAGAATGAGAGAAGACAAAAGACAAATTAGTATAACTCGAAAGTAAGTGAAAAAAATGGAGAAGTGAAGAAAAGTGTTGCGTGTTGGGTGATTCTAGCTAAATAAACTCTGCATCATTCAATTAAAATCCCCTGTGACACAAATGAAAATACACACACAGCAAAACAAAAAACTGTTATATAGGTGATATAGATGCGTAGTCTAGTATCGAGGCTTACATTACAAGTTTAGTTGTAGGATTGAGGAACTAAAGTAGCCAACACGCTCCCTCCCGGAGGAGAGGATAAACCAGTTTATAACAACCACCTTGCTCACCATGGCCTCACTTTATAATAACACAGTCTTTTGTAACAATAATTGGAATTACCCAATAAATTAATCCCTGCTAATAACAAATAAGTATCAATGGTGACAGGCAGGTAAAGGCCTGT
>OLKM01000077.1:163447-203447 GCA_900291075.1 Melanogrammus aeglefinus
AGAGAGAGAGAGAGGGGGGTACTATGACAGCGCCAGCCCACAGGAATTGGACGTCATAACATTGGTACGTGGCTGTGGAAAGGTGAGCAAGGGAGGAGTGAGAAAACGAGAGTAAGGATGGAGAGCGATGGCAAGAGAATAGAGATGAGATGGGCAACGAGAGGAGAGGAGACGAGTAGGAGAGAGAGAGAGTAGAGAGAAGAGAGAGAGATGAGAGAGAGAGAGAGAAGAGAGTGCGATGGGCGAGAGTGCTGAGAGGGCGAGAAAGAGATGCAAGAGAGGAGAAGAGAGAGAAGAGTAGAGATGAGAGAGAGAAGAGAGAGGAGAGAGACGGTAAGAGAGATCGCAGAGAGAGAGAGAGAAGGAAGGGATTGGCAAAGATAAGAGAAGAGAGAGAGAGAGAGAAGAGATGGCAAGGAGGAAGAGAAGAGAGAGATTGGAAAGAGAGAGAGGATAGAGAGAGAGAGATAGAGAGAGAGGATAGAGGAGAAGAGAAGAGAGGGAGATGATGAGCAGAGAGAGAGAGAGAGAGAGATGAGAAGAGAGAGAGAGAGAGAGGCGAGAGATAGAGAGAGAGAGAGAGAGAGAGAGAGAGAGAGAGAGAGAGATGGCAAGAGAGAGAGAGAGAGAGATGGCGAGAGAGAGAGAGATAGAGAGAGAGAGATAGAGAGACAGAGAGAGAGAGAGAGAGAGAGAGAGAGAGAGAGAGAGAGAGAGAGAGAGTGAGAAGAGAGAGAGAGAGAGAGAGTAGAGAAGAGAGAGAGAGAGAGAGAGAGAGAGAGAGAGAGAGAGAGAGAGAGAGAGAGAGAGAGAGAGAGAGAGAGAGAGAGAGAGAGAGAGAGAGAGAGAGAGAGAGGAAGTGTACAGTATGGAGGGTGAGGAAGGAGAGCCAAAGGAGAGGGAAAGAGGGAGGCTAGGGGACAAAGAACTCACAGACCCCGCAACGCAGGGACAGATGTGAGGCCCTTTAGGACTGCATCATTGAAGCGCTTGAAGCGTGTGCTCACAACACATGCACGCGAGTGCACATAAAGCACTGGGGCACAGTGCACATGCAAAACCTTCGTAACCCATCCGTACGGGTGCTAAAACGGGCAAGAGCAGTACTACCGCAAGACTACCAGCGCCGGGATGGTAGACACCTGAGGGCCAGGCCCGCGAGGAGGACATCCCCGACCCAGATCCGCCTGCATCTGCATACAGGCAGGGTGGGGCCTGGTATGGCACGGGGCAGTGTGCTTGAATACTATTTGTATTTATTATCTTTTATTTGCGAGTGCTGTGCTGGAGTATCATTATTGTTCTTCGATTTTCTCTTCTTATATTTGCAACTCATTTTCCAGGCTCACTTATTTCGTTTTGACAATTGAGGCTAATTTAGACGTTAGACTGATGGACATCAGTTTAATCCCAAAATGCATCTTGCATTGGGATGATTAATATGTGCTAGGTCACATATCAGTAACGATCAGAACTTTCAGTCACCCCATGTTGTTAGACCTACCAAGTTTTAGGCCCAATCCCATTTCTACCCCTTACCCCTTACCCTTACCCTTCAAAACAAGGGGGAGGGCTAAGGAGAAGGGGTAAGGGGTAGAAATGGGATTGGGCCTAAATGTGAGGCCCCAGAAAGAACAGCTGTAGTATTTCTTGTTTGAGGGGCTACAAAGAGAAAGGCTGACAGGAGTTAAGGTAGTATATAATAATGAGGGCAATAATGAAACTAACAATTTAACCATTATATAATTCAGGCTGTTGGGAGCCATACTCTGTGTGCATCGGACACGGCCCGGACAACAGCACAAAATTGTGTTTAGTATTGGGCCTATGTGTTTCACAATTTGATCAACAATATACTGTATTTGGTATTATTCAATATATTGTATCTGACATAG
Organism: Melanogrammus aeglefinus; assembly: GCA_900291075.1. NCBI lineage: Eukaryota > Metazoa > Chordata > Actinopteri > Gadiformes > Gadidae > Melanogrammus > Melanogrammus aeglefinus. The sequence goes on from OLKM01000077.1 coordinate 165,343, forward strand.
ACCGACAGAGCACACAGCTAAATGTAATATTGGTTCTATCATGAGGAGACTGAAGAGATTTCGTCTAACCCTGCACGGATAGGCTCTCCCGTCTTTCGTCCAGTTGATCCACGTAATACAAACACACACAAGCACAGTATGCATGCACATATACTAGTTGCCAAGGATAAAAAACTCTTGCGAGCACACACTTTTAGCGCACGATACAAAACCTTAATTTAAAGTTCTTGCGCACACACGTTGTACTTGTGCACACACGTTCTGCATGATAAAAAGTCTCTTGGGGGGAGTGTGTTTATATATTGCAAAATATTTGGGCTTGGTAATTCTGTCGAGTAGAGTCACTGCACAGTGGGAACGGTAGTCTACCAACTTGTTGCGGAAATGAGAGGACCGTTCCGTACGACAGGCTTCGGCCGCTACCTAACCCTTATTATGAATCCATGAGGAAGAACGCCAGCAAGGAGGCCGCCCTCGATGTGACTGGTCCGTTACCGTTATTGATCAAGTAGAGCCGGTACCGGGACCCGACTCCGCGGTCGAGGGAGTCACCGTTTGCGACCCCTGTTTATAACAAGCCCATCAAACTTTTGATCAAATATTTAATACATCAAAAATGTAATTTAATATACACTTTGTTTAGATATAAATCAAAGAATCAATGGAGAGTTGGGTGGGCTTGTTGCACAAGAGGGCTGTAAAGAACCACAGGGTCCGACAACGACTGCAGGAATGGCTCATGGATTTAAAGTCAGAATAAGATTCCTGTAACAGTCCTCCCATTTATGCATTCAGTGGGTAGTCTATTACATTATATACCTGCAGAGGGACTACACAATTGCCAAGGAAAAATACTTGGCTTGGATAAAAAAAACTCACATTAACAACATATGAACAAAATTGATATCATAAAAACGAATAATTAAACTGTCCTCCGGTTATGATGACATGTCTAGCCTTGCTCTCCCCTATCACCTTGTTCACCCCCCCCTCCTCCCGTAAAAAGTATAGCCTCTTGTGTGTAGCATAGAGTGTGCGTGTGTGCAAGAGTTTTGTATCACACACTAGTAGAATGTTTGTGAGCAAGAGTTTTGTTTTTTGTGCAAGTAGTATTTGTGCTGGCAATTGTTTTGTGTTGTGCGTAACTATGTGTAACTATGTGTTTGAGCAAGAGTTTTGTATCGCACACAACTAGTACATGTGCGCGCAGGAGTTTTGTATTGAATGCAAATAGTATGTGTGGGGGTGCTTTATGTGCACGCACAAGCAAGTTTTGTGTATGTACCTGTGATTTATGTGCACTTGGATATTTTGCATGTACTTAAGTGCTTTATGTGGTTAGGGAAGACCCACTCTCTCTCTGACTGTGTGTATTCCTTTTTCACCCTTTCTCATGCCTGCAACCAGTATGTACCCAGTCTGTAACCAGGCTGTAACCAGCCTGTAAGCCCAGGAGGGTTGAGGGAAGAGGTAGACCATCCTAATGACATCGGAACAGAGTGCTAAACGATCAACGCCCCCTGCCCCCCCTCCCCCCTGCCCCCCCCCCCCCCTGCCCCCCCCCCCCCCACACACACACACACACACACACACACACACACACACACACACACACACACACACACACACACACACACACACACACACACACACACACACACACACACACACACACACACAGTTACATGGTGGGTTATCTCTGCTCCAGGATTTGTAAAGTGATTAGCATTCCCCATTAATTTCCATACACATGAAACACACTTGCAATGGGTCGGTTATAAACAGCAGGGGACAACCGGGACAAATTGAAAAGGATCACCAAATAAAGAGCAGCCTCTGTCTGCTATTACATGTATAGGTCACAATTGGACGAGTAATGATCAACAGAGAGCAGCAGTCACAGACTCAGACTCTTGTAACACTCAGGGGAAAGTAGCACATCTTATCTATAACGATAGCTACTAATGTGCCCAAAAGGGGACAAACAGACTCCCGTTATCATGGTCAACTAGCATTGTACCTTCACAAACCCTAAATCATTTGACCTGTGTACATAAACCAGTGTCTAAAACACCCAAACAACCGATACGAAAGCTGAAGAGTGTGTGTGGGTGTGGGTGTGTGCGTGTACAGCCTACATTAACAAGATAGAAACTGAGTCACATGGAAAAATTGTGATTCTAATGTGCCTGCGAGAAGTGTATGTGTGACTGATCCCTACAACCAACGCTTGTTTTCTTCATTCAGTTTGTGTGCGTCTGTTTAAATATATACGTGTGTGTGTGTGTGTGTGTGTGTGTGTGTGTGTGTGTGTGTGTGTGTGTGTGTGTGTGTTGTGTGTGTGTGTGTGTGTGTGTGTGTGTGATGATGTTGTATATGTATATGGTATAATGTATATATATATATATATATATATATATATATATATATTATATATATATATATATATATATATATATATATATATATATATATATATATATATATATATATATACAGTATATACATACACACACACACACGTGTGTGTGCTTGTCTCTGTGAGCGTGTGCGTGTACTTACTACTGTGCACAGTCGATGAGCTGGTACTCGTTGGATCTCTCCCAGCAAGCACGGACCCCGTTGTCCTCCCAGAGGATCCTGGTGTGTTCGTAGAACTCCTGGAGGGAGAAACCACAGAGACGGTTGGGATCAACTTCCAATCCCAAGCTCACGGGAAAGCAAGCATTGAAACGGAATACACCAGAAGAACGCACCGCAGGCCCAGGGAGCGAACACACCTTATAAGCCACGTGGTGTGTTGCCAATGGAAAGGATTAAATATTGGTGGTCCACACTCCTCGGGGGAATACACCTCAATTTCTGACAGTACCTCACTACTGTTGTTCATTCAAGTGGCAATAATGCACACATATATCACAGATGATCAAATCAGCATGTGATTCCAAAGCCAATCATTGATTAAGCTAATTGATCAAAGGACAACGTGAAACCGAGTTACACAATTACCCAGTCCGTTCACTGCCTCCAAGTGAATCCTAATCCCATCAAGAAAAGTAACAATAATGTAATCTTGTAAAAAACAATAGCATTAGATCTTGTGGCACCAGTTAAGTATACCATAATTAACATAGTCATGGGGTGAGGAGGTCAATACAGGTGGTAGAGTGAACTCAATTGACAGTTCAGATCAGACCAAATGAGAAAAATGTTTTCATCCATCAAATCTCATATCAACCAATCTGAACCGCATTTTGTCATCATTACCAGATCAAGTGTGGTAACAATATAAGTGGACAGCCCCTACCTACACACTAGTGGTGTGTTTGATCAGCCGACTTTATGGCTGGATGATACAGATCAATTCCTTAATGAATGCATATATGGTACCTCTAAATAAAAACGCATGAATTCATAACACCATAATATTGAATTGACAGAGTTGAACCAAAAATTACAGTTCACTCTCAGTTCCCACCCACTTTATATCCATATCAAAAAATGTACCCGTGTTGCAAGTTGAGTGAGTTTCACACACAGCCCAATGAAATGGTGTCAACAGACGTTTAGCCCTGGGCAAAATAATAATTTAGCTTTGAAATATGTCATATAAGGGAAGTAAGATGAGATCATAGTACCACTGAATGCCACTTATTAATAAAGAAATCAAATACAACAACATCCAAACTAAGGGAACCGAACTGTGCTGCAGGTGTTCATGGTTAATGACGACATCAGTCCAGCCGAAAGACTTATTGACGACGTATTGACGACATTGTCAGTATTACCCTCTCCTGCGTCACATGTACGGACGCAACCGCTCTATATTAGCCCAGAGTTAGATACGGGCAACAGGCGGGGTAATTATGGAAGTTTCTGTGTGTGTGTGTGTGTGTGTGTGTGTGTGTGTGTGTGTGTGTGTGTGTGTGTGTGTGTGTGTGTGTGTGTGTGTGTGTGTGTGTGTGTGTGTGTGTGTGTGTGTGTGTGTGTGTGTGTCTGTGTGTGCGCGCGTGTGTATGTGTGTGTGTGCGTGCGTGAGCGTGTGCGTGCGTGCATGCATGCCTGCGTGCGTGCGTGTGGTGGCGGAGGAGGGGAGGGTTGTTATTAATGTAGTGGTGTTGATGGTGGCCATAGGTGGGGTCGAGGGAGCGGGCAGGGGTAGGGGAACCGGAGGGGGTGGGGGAGGGGGCGGTTCACACTGGAGTCTGCCGTCTGCAGTGTGGAGACGAGAGGATCTTTTTTGGAGTGGTCTATTGAGAGAGGAGCAGCAGATGAGCGGACCCTGATAGAGACGGGAAACAGAGGAGCGGTTCATTGAGTTCACCAGAGAAACGCAGAGCTTTGTACTGACACAAGGCTTGGCTGTCACTACTCTGGCCAATCGCTTCCCTTTGGTCTCCACTTGGTCCCACAGAATGCGTTTATAGACACAAATAACCCATTGTCGACCGTAAAGCCCAAGCCATGTAAAAACTAATATACTGTATACTCTGCATAGGTTGTGTTTTTTTCTCTTATTTTAAAGAGCATGCCTTTGCCATGAGTGTCTTGCTACTGCACACATACCGCGTTATTTAAAGTTTGGCAAACCGGTCTTACTCCATAAATAGGATGGTAGATAGATTAGTATTGCGAATGGAATCACGAAACAACATTCTAAACTCAATCGTTTTTGTGTCCTTTAACAAGGAGGTACTTAGAAGTTGGAACAAATTATTTCATCTCTCATTTAGCTCCAAGTGTTTGTCAAAACAAAATGGTTTCATTACTACAACAAACGCCAATATCCAAAATAACCTTCAAACGGGGCGTATATTCTTTCTTATGCATGACATTGCCATATAAGTCCGAGTTCGTGGGCCTGACATTATGGGCTATTTCCTCAAACTACACGTGAAAAATTCCACAAAAGAAATTTGTTCATTTTGGAATTGTTTGGTTCTCAAGGTTAGCATTAAATTTCATAATGGTTAGCATTCGGTTTTAGAGGAATTCACGATTCCATCAGTGCCTGTTAAACTTAATAACCCATCATATATCAAATATCCCCAGTAAAAAATACGTGTATCATATCATCAATAACAACTTTGGAGTATAAATAGTTATATTACTAAAAATACAGGCTGCTGCTTGTTTTACTTCTACTTCTACTGCTACTCGTACTTCTACTACTACTCCTATTACTACTACAACTACAACTACTACTACCACTGCTTCGACAAAGAATAATAATAACAATGCTAGTACCATAACCAAATCAAATGTGAAACAAGGCACGACAGGGACAGCATTATTTGTATGTGTTTGACTCCCTTTCTATGCAAGGCAGACGGTGAACCAGTCTAACGGGTTTCCAGGGTGGCCTTTGGCCAGAGGCAGGGAGCAGGTAGAGAAACAACATTGGGAGATTTAAGCGAGGGCAAGGCAATCCAATAACAATCACAAAATACACAATTAATTTCTTTGATTAACTAATTATTAAGGCCTATCCACATGAAGGAAGCAGTCAATGGAAGATGTACATTTATGCTCCTGGGAATCTTATAGATTGCGTTTACAACAATGCAGCAATTCGAAATAACCATTTTGACATATTATCAAGTAATTATAAATAAAATTATTATAAATAAAACCTTCTTGAACCTTAATGACAACGAAAGAGGCCGAGAAGGTGAAAGCATAAATCCAAGGGTCGGAATGAGAGAGGCCTGCATATAGGAACTTGCCATGACGTAACAATGACAATATCAGGAGAGCCTTTTGCTTACACACAAAATACACATAGTATTCACACTGCAAACTTTACTAACCCACCAAAGGTTCCAAACAGAGAGAATAGCCCTTGAGACCAACAGACCAGGTGAAGATGCAATGTCGAAGACATACCACTTAGTATACTCCTACTTTCTCAATGAAGCAACTATATACATTGCAGTAGTTTAGGATTATTTGGAGGCACACTGAAAGGCTAATAGGCCATATTGATTGGTAATATATGGCGATAAGTCTTCAATTATAGGACTGTGTCATGATATTTCGACACACTTTATTGTTTGCATGGAGGGTTCAGGATGGACATTTCATTCTATGGACATTATGCATAAATGCAAAGTTTGTGTAAGGAAAAGCACCATCTAGAGCTAGCTAGCTAAAGAACAGTGCATGGCAGGAGTGGGACTGGAGTAGATGGCCTACTATTAACTGGAGATATCTACTGCTACAAAAAATTATAAAACTCCACTCTAGTTGCAAGCAACTTTTGATAAAGGCCCTATTTATGTGGTACACACCAAGTGAAGCTCAGACCGCCCCGGCCAGCTATCGAACTTCAAATAGACACAGAGCATTGTATATCTTGAGCACCAAAGGGATACTGTAAGGGTTTTCTCCTAAAAGACAGCATTTAATATAAAAAATGCAATCAATAAAAATGGAAAGCCTATCACCTACAAATGGTAACATAGTCCTGTTGTATGTATTTTAGAACAATCTGATAGGAAGCATGTAATGCAACTGAAGTTCTCTGTACTTATTTTTCTCAAAGTAAGGAAATTAAATACACATGAAGTTTCATCCTCGTTGTCAGTCACATACATATCCTAATGTGAAAATGTCACCGTGACCAGCTCTGCAACTGACATCCCTTTAGCCAAGCAGCTTTGAACTTACGTGGTCGAATTCAACTTAAAGCTGCTGTAGGTAAGAGTTGAGGGTTGTTTAGAAAAACAGCAGAAAGGAGCAGGAGGGAGCAAGGTTTCGAAAAACACCTCCCTCTAGGGCTGCTCGATTATGGAAAAAATCATAATCACGATTATTTTGGTCAAGATTGAAATCACGATTATTCAAACGATTATTTTTGAGTTTGTAAACATGATGTACATGTATTCAGGATGTCCCTCCCAAAAACACTTTCTAACTTAGAACTTTGAAATTTCGTCTTAAAAAAATACACAAAATGGTCAAAAAGAAAATGTTCAAATCTAATTAATGTACAGAAATGTACCCAGCTGTTCTTTCTATAAAATGTAAAAAATAACCGACAATAAATAAAAAAATCGATTTTATATGTTTTGTGATCGTTTGACGCTAAAATCGAAATTGAGATGGAAATTTGATTGATCGACCAGACCTACCTCGAGTTTTCGATTCACGTACCTGTTGGGGAATAATAATAAGCAATGTTCGCACATTTGATTGACCAATCAGGGAAGAGAAGAAATGCGCCAGAAATAAATCAAGAGCTGTGTAAAATCGAAATGGTCACATATAGAAGTAGGCACACTGTCAACCAAAGCAGATATTCATCTAAGAGAGCATTTACTCAATAATAGCTATAACAAAAGGCCATGGCATTACTTTTACAAAATATACTCAGATTATAGCTTGTACATTTAAATGTTTACAACCAAGACGACAAACATTCCAGAGTTCAATCTTTGTTTTTTCTTCCCGAGATAAAAGGAAAGGGCCTCAGAGCAGGAAGGCTTTCTTTGGAACTGAGCCGCACAAATATCAAATACAATTATATAATATGGTTAAGAAATGCCCCTGACCATAAGGTCATTGGTCGGGCACATGAAGTAATCCTACAAATTAAATTCTTGAAATTCTTTCAGGAAGACATTCTACAGCATTTGGTAAGGATATGAACCAACATAAATGCTGCACAACTCATAACTTTATTACAAAGCAATAAAAAACAAACTCCTATACATTCAATTCATCAACCGATATAAAACCTACGCAAGTGACTTAAGATTGTTGTTCTGTACGGACTTCCTGGTGCGTGCCAGTTAGTCATGGGGGAATGCCTCATGGGGGAATGCCTCCAAGTATCTATTGTTTCAACAGGAGGGGTCCCAGTGGAGCCATTTAGGGTCATTACACACAATCAACATTAATAGGTGGTGTGAATCTCTCAGGTGAGATCCCTGATTCAATCACTAGCCTCCCAAGGGACACACCTCCTAATGTACTCCCCCCCAGCCAGCCAACAAGCCAAAACGCTGTCCACAGTCATTGATTGGCAAACCTTAGTCCTCTGTTTCACCTCTAGAGTGCTACATACTCTCCCATCTGATTCACCCAATGCCGTATTTAACCTAAATTAGCGGCCATTTCAAAAAGAACACAAGCACAGACAAAGGCTTCTAAGACTATTTCCTAGTCCTAACAGTGGGGTAATCCATATAAGGAAGACGGGCCTCTGCTAATGGGGAATATTACCTTGGTAACCTGACGGCTTTGTGGGACCTGCAGATGAGAGAACACAACAGGGTTTGTTGGGACAACATGGGGCCTAGCAAGACACGGGCAGACGCCAACCGCTGTTGCTGCTACGGTGCTTAGGGCTCCAAGGCCCTCACCAAAGAATGAAAGACAACAACACACGCCTGCTCCTCCAGTAGCCTTTTATCAGAAGAACGTTAGTTGGAAACTTACCGAGGGAAATTCGTAGTCCTTCCTGTTCATTAAATTTGTGAGGTATTTTATCCTGGACTGGTTTGCTGGACATGCTAACTGGCATGGCGGCGTTAGTGTGCTCATGGCAGCCACGATTGTCTAGAAAGAGAAGAGAGAGTATTAATGTCTTAACACCACACTTCTTCAATTGCAGTTGCATGCATAGCTCCATTTGTGGATATAGGAAGATTAGGAAGATTAACTTCTTTTTAAAAAAAGATGTCTGCTTGCAACTCTTGTCCTTTGCAGTATGATACAGGCTATAGGCCAAGTTGTGCATTGTGTTAACCTTTGTCATAAAACTTTAAGTATATAAATACTTTTGTCCTATGATTTCCTGCAGAAGAAGAAATCGAAGACTTACCTCAATAGCTTCTTTGATGTTGTTTTTAATGTCATTAATTTTCTGTTTTTTCTCTCTGTCAAGAACAAAAAGATGTAAGTTAAGGATTTGCTATTGAAATAAACAATGAAAAACAGTGTGCAGGTAGCCTTTTCTGAAGCAGCCAAGTTATTCAAAGTAATGTGCATAACACAAATATTACATTTGACCATTGGGCTTTTGCTGACACAGAAAGGCTCTAGCTATAAATGTTTGTCATTGCTGGGACACACTTTCACAATGATATCCTTGCCATTTGTTCAGTGTTTTAATATTGACACATGTGCCATACTTCTCCTGTGTACAGGGAAATGTTTTGTTCCTCGGATGTGGGGTTAGAATTCTCCACATCTGAGTCAATCACTTATAATCAGGCTCTGTGAAAAACACTTAACTTTTCAACTTGCACTAAACAAATTTCTCTTTCCTCAGACTCTAATTCTATCGAGCAATCTTACAGGCGAAAAACACTTAACTCTTTCAAACTCTGCCCACCTCCAAACTAAACTATTCCTCTCTCTTCCTCTTCCCTAGTCCACTCATTCATTCCACAGAGTATTGTGTAGAACACAACTCCACAGTGGGATCTCTGTATTTTTGTCTTTGGGACGTCTATTCTGCATGGCCCCATAAATGATGAGCATGTGATAACGATTGTACCCCAAAAAAACGATGAGGGAACGAATGAATAAACATGAAAATAGAATGTGGTTTTGTTCATTACATCTTGTTAGAGATAAGTTTTGAAAATGCATCATTAAAGCAACATCTGGGAATATTTTTTAGACATTATTCTGAAACTTCTGAGGCGAAATCTTTCTGAAAATATAGATAAGAGCCATTCCCTCATCCCAGCATTATCCTGGTTAATTCTTAATTGCCAAAATATTCTCAGAGAGATATTTTAAGGTTTCAAACAACTTTATAGATTATATAGTATATCATTAACATTATGGCCCTGATTACACAAATGAGTTATTCCTTTATTATATTTATTCATTTTAACATATAATAGTATTTTGTTATCTGTAACATAAACTTTTAAGCATTTTTAAGTACCACAATTTGTTTGTACTATACTGAAAGTACAAAAGATGTACTATAAACCCCTTAGTAAAGTGTGTTGGTATTCATTGATTGACAAAGAGGAAAAAAAGAAACCTTTGCAGTTCTCAAATGTTTCAGTAAATCAAATAAAAAATTACTTACTCTGCATTGAAGCCGTTAACGTGCAATATTCGCATCTGTTTGACTATCGTGCTCTTCCCAGATTCGCCAGCCCCTGGAGGAAGAGTAGAAAGCAGGAAATTAGTTCAAAATGGACCAAACTCCAGTCACAGCCCAACAGCTGCAAACGCTGTCCAACATGGAAATCTGAAAGAAAATGATAAGATACTCAAATCGGTTGTCCCTCAACTAGGTTTATACCTGTATCAGGCCCAATCTAACCATCAAACAATGACCTTTAGAGAGAGTTGAATACTAAATTAAAGTATGTTGAAATGTACAATATCCAACTTTCATGTTCTAAGGACGTTATTCTCAAATCCTGGGTTAAATATATGATCAAGATTAGATTTTCAACAAGTGGAACAGTTGACCTCATTTATATATATATATAGATATGACCATTTATTTAGCACTTTTTTTTGGTGAGTAAGCCAACAAAACCAAGCAAGGAAAGTTGTAACCATCACGCTCATTCTTGTTTGTAAACCTTTGTGCATATGAAGTCCTTCAACATCAAGGCACGTAGTTTGATAAAGCAGAACGAAAGAGTGATAGTTTCAATATGAGTGTTCCTCCCAGCCTGAAAAGGCAAACAATCAGGCCGAAAGTCAGAAAACTGTCTATCCTGGTGAAGTAAAAAAACATTTGTCACCAACCCAGATATTGACTGTCTTCATAGAATAGCCTTTATACATCCTCTTAACTACCTTTAGAATTAACTTGTTTATTACATATTAGATAATAAAAACTTAAAAGAAGTCTAAGACAAGCTCAAACTATTAATATAATGACAAAAAACTGTGTGAACCTCTTATATTTAACTCTTACATGACTACACAGACATTTCTCGCTACATATACATGTGTAGCATCTGAGCTGCAGGGATGTCAGACCATGTATTACCTTTCAGGGGACACACAGGTTCCGTAGGCTATAGCTATCTGATTTTCTAACATTAGTGCTCTTATTACTTACTGACCCTGGCCAATAGTTGGACATGTAAACTTGTATGAAACTTGATCCACAAAAAATGTTTAAAACTTGTCAAAATACAAACAAGATGGGGGGTCTGGTTTAGATCCACTGTGGCAGATTATTTCAAGATTGAATATCAAACATCACAGAAACCTACATCACACAGTATCTTGACATTGACCCTGGGACACAGTCAATGGTAAGGAGCTCGAAAGACTGTCGTTGTATTACATCTGCTATTAGTGGTGGTATAGGATTAGTTCACTTTTGCACCCTTCCTCATGTTCTGCCACTATTGGGCTTTCTATTTTTCGTGTCACTTAAAAGACCACAATAAACTCCAGATTTACTCTCTTTATAATGTAAAATAATCAGAATCATAATAATAAAATATACAAGTTGTTAATGACCATAATAATAGAGAACATAGGAATGAATAAAGGATAGATGTGGAAGGTGGAATTTAAATAACACATTGAAATACAAACTTTGACCAAAGCCTAGTATGAGTTAACAAGCAAAAAGCATGGGCTCATTAATGTTGGTGACAAGTATCTAAACAGGTAATGTAAGGTTAGACCAGCCATTTGAATGAGCCATTACATCAGTTTTACGTGAATGCAATGTAAGCCCACAAAACAAATGGAAACAGTGGACAGACTGAACACGTATGATGATATTGTACAGAACTTACCTAACAGTAGCAGCCGGTGAGTTGCTCGGTATATCTGCTTGTCTTTTTGTAGCTGTTTCTCTATCTTTTTGTTGGCTTCCCTCTGTGCCTTCTCCTCATTTCGTTGGTCTTCGGTCTTGCTATTGCCGAGACACCCCATCTTCCCAAACCCCCCCAAAAAAATACACCAATAGAGGTTTTAATAGACTATATCAACAACTCTAGATTCCTAAATCGGCCGGAGAGAGGAACACCTGTCTCAACAGGGGTGACATTTATTTCGCCAGATGCCAACTAAACCAGTGTAACCTGTGTGTGGGCCTAGTAGTGGATGAGAGGGAGTCCCCCGGTTGTGGAGACTACCGATTCAATGAGCGCTAATGTATCTCCAGCTAGCCTCCGCGCGAGCCGAGCACTGGCGCCAATGACGACACCCGCCCTCGCGCACGTTTGATTCCTCTCGTTTTCACTGTAATTCCGCAATGAAGTCATCCAGATGAACCACGTGAATACGAAGGTGGAAAAAGCTCCGCGGGGCGATGTACACGAAGGGTTTGGCGTCGGGGTTCCCACGACGTGTTTCTGCGAGGCTGAGATTCAACACTGACATTTTTTTTAGCAAACGTCTCCTAGGGAGCCCATCTTCGGCTCAACTCGCACCGCCGTTCAGTTCCAGTCCCTCTCGCGTCGATCCCGATGTTCAACCTTTCCAAATGTTCCGTTGCGGCTGAGCAAGACAAACCAAACACATGGGAGGGTTGGTGAAATTAAAAAATGTGTATCCCCACTAAAATGTCGGCATGCGATGCATCAGGCAATTCTGATCTTTCTATACCCACGACGTCTTTGGACCTGTCACATCGTAGCCATTCCGGAGTCACCTTTACCAAATAATCACTTTTTTAGTGCCCTGCTATCAATGTGTTCCCTCCGGTGCTGCTGTTGAGGTTTGACCAGACCCAAAAAGGCCCTACTCCGTCTTTTTCTTTTTTGGTTGTCGTTGTATTTTTGTGTTGGTACTCCTCAGATCCGAAGGCTTCTCGGAAAGAACAAAGCTTGTGTTTTGGTTGTCCTTGAATATAATGTTATATCCCCCGGTCACTCATAGTCATGGAAATCCTCCGTAATGTTGGCGGTTCGCGCAGGTACAGCCTACTGTCAAGTCTCTCAGCGTTGTGTATTCCTTTTGAATTCGTATGGCAGGCTAGATATGGTTACATGTGTAGATATAGGAACATACCGCAGGTTACAATCCCTCATCCAACGATGACAGTTGTTTCACCATGAAAAGGCCTGATCTACCCTTGAACAGATGTGAACACAGTCGTTTCTTTCTCCTATTTTTGTGGATTTTTTTCGCTTTTTCTTTGAGAATTGCACATTGAGAGAGATAGCGCTGGAGAGGTGGGGTGGGGCCAGCAGCTCTCACGGAACCCTGGGAACGAAGCAGGCTCCCGTCACGTGATCGCCGTGTCGCTGCCATATAGAAGTCAGAAGGCGCCCTCTTTGTAAGAAAAAAGTATCAGAAAATGATGCTCGAATAGTTAATATCTTGGTGATTGTATTGCAATGCTTATAAAAACGCACATATTTGGGTTATAATTACGCTTATTGGGTCTGTTAAAGCCAAAAGGCAGACAAATTGTGCACTGTTGCTAGATCATATTAGCAAACAGGTTTACCTAATTTACCGACCAGAGACATCATGATTGTTTGGTCTGCTGGCGGACCACTGGAAAATGTAGTGTTCACTTCTGAATAACATTTCATAATAAACTGACTAACAATGTCCAAACGTTTCAAACCGTATCCACCATACTTGGATATATAGGCATGTATCCAGACGAAGTAGGCAAAATACTTCAGCTTCTAATATTACCTTCTTATCTGTGTATTTTCGCTCTATGCTTACAATAGAGGATATGAACATCATAGGGATGTTTATTTTAACTGGCAGGAGATCTTAAACAAGTTTAAGCAGCGTATCCTCTCAACCCAAAATCTTTTAACTTTTAATTGCCATTAAATAAATTGGAACATCACTGATGCATTGCCATTTGTTGATGTTTAAATAACCACCAATACACACCACTGCCATGTTTATAAGAGATATAAAACCTTTTCCCCCCCCGATTTCTGGTTTATTAGAAAAACAACATGAAGCTGCGGTGCATGTGATTAAGCAGGTATGCTACATGTAACATACATGATAGTAAAGATGGTTCCTTTTATGTGATTACATGCATCTTGTAAGAATTATAATGCCCACATTCATAAGCACATCATATATGTTTAGGGACATAGCGGGTAACACTGCTGCTTCCCAGGGTAAGGCAGCAACCTCACACTCCCAAATAGGGTGCCTCTGGCCAAAATACATGCAAGTTCCCTGAAGCACTCCGGCCCCCCAGAGACCTGGTGATTGGGTCCCTTGGGTGAAGTACTTTAGCTGCTGACTGCGGTCAGAGATGGGTTATAAGCAAGGGACAGTTCTAAATTTTCCCAAAACCCATAGTGGTCAACATTTGCAGTATCAGAAAGCTATCACTAAGGGTGATCATTGGCCTACTCCATCATTTATCTAAACGATTTCAGTAAATGTGCACAAGTTAGTAAGGATACCATTCTTACATTATTATAATATTGCTTAGACACAAGTCGGGACTGGATCAATGTTGGCTGGGTTGTCTGGGTCAGGGTGTATGATGTTTAAAGACCAGAAACACCCAATGACCCCAGGTTCCATCACTGATGATGTGTGTAAGTGCATCAATAGATGTATATTAAACTAGTGTATCCAAAATGTACTGAGCTCAACAGCCAATGTCTGGATGCTGACCTGTGAGCCTTGTTCAGCAAGATGCCCAGTATCTGGATTCACTTTAAGGCACATTGGATAAAGGTGCTGCTTAATAACATAGTGGCACATAAGATAGTATAGATAGATAGATAGTACAAAATAGAGGAGACACTCTCTGTCAGACGTCTCTCTGAGTTGAGTTTGAGATCATGCTTGATCTGGTTTCATGCCCAATAGGAAACTGAAGGGCCCATTTAATCAATTACTGCATTTTTTTATGTACAAACTTTTACTTATTAAGAGACACTAACGTACAGTGAAATGTTTAGTCTCTGAAGAATTGCATTGCGTGCTTGACAGTCATAACGCAGGTCTATCATATGTTATACTGATCCATTCCTCTAGATGGTAGCATCACACCGTTCACATCTTCATGAATATGAAACTTTTATCACAGTGTAACTAAACCTTTTAATCACAAATCGAGCCGTCTAAAGATTATGTGAATCATATAATTATTTTAATAATTACATTGCATTTATTTTTTTCATACGACTTGATACATGTTGGATAATGGATAACAGATATTAACCGACAGGGCATTATCCAAATGTACCATGTCCTGTCTGTCCATAGACTGGTTTACCAAATATTTCAAGTTATTTTCTGCTCTTGTCAGCGATTGTTTCGCTTTTTAATTTGAGAAGTATGTGTTTGTGTGGGTATATTTGTCTGTGTGTGTTTATGTGTGTGTTTCGTTTAATTTGGCTAGTAGAAGGGGTGTTATCAGTTACCAACCAGACACATGTCGGCTCGTATGACACTTCCTTCCGATCCTCCATGCATGTCAGGGATAATAGATTATATTCAGCACTAGAGAAAAGGTTTGTACGTCTAATATGTTCAGTATGTGAAATTCCATGGAGTATATTTGAAAACCTTTTGTCAAAAAAAAGCTAAATAGTGTTCCTACCTCCTCACTGATTGAGCCCCAAAACAGGAAGGAATAAAGTAAAAACCACAAAACTCTATCGTATATAATTGTATCATATTCAATTGGACGACATATGTTCTGTATTAAATTGATTATAATGTCAGTTTATAAAGTGCAATTTGCATAGAATAAATAAGATGCTTCCGTTTCGGTCCTGTTGACTGATATGACATCAGTGATGACATCATGGATGGTATAAAAGACTAGCTGGAGTATTGGAAAATATCAGAGACCCCAGTCCACACACTGTGCTTTGGCTTGATCGTCATGCGTGAAATTGTACATCTACAAATTGGACAATGCGGAAACCAGATTGGCTCAAAGGTAATAAATAACAAAATAATTCTCTAAGCCTTCAAAACTATCTTCAATAGTTAATAATAATATTTAAAAATTATAACCAATAAAATTGTCCTGATAAAACATCTAATAGCATATTGAGCCTTTGAAATGACTTAAATAAAATAAGTATTCAATGTGTGTTACTTTTAAATAAATCCTTTCGTATTTCTGTTGTCGTAGTGCCCCATTTCCAAAGAAAAACCAGCAGTTGTGTGACATCCAAACGTTCAAATGTAACCAATGATCTTCAAACAGATGTGTAAAGCATAATTAAAATATCAGAGCTGCATATCAGAAACAGTACAATTATATATTACAATCCCTACATGTTGAATAATTATATAATCGTATTATCTTTCAAATAGTGAATTAAAAAGGTCCCACCACTTTGGAGTTTTTCTTAATGTGGCATAGTGATTGGTGCATATCATACAACTTCTGTGTTACCAGTTGTCAGTGACATGGGTGTTCCTTGTGCTTTCTGGTAAAAGATAAGGGGCAATGCAAGGCAAACATGGGCGGGACTTTTTTATCAAGTAAAACACAAAGAAAGGAAGAGAAAATAAGCAGAATAATATCAGAAATTATTTCCTGCTATATTTAGAATTCATTGGTCATACAGAACAAATAACATTACAATATTGAGTGATACATGCATAAAAGTATGTCTGACCAATAGAAGAAACTCACCACTTTGATACACAGTTATTGGCTCTTTGCATCACTATTCATTCATACATACATGTTTTTTATTGACCTGCTCCTGTGATGCTTGGTGCTGCATTACAGATCCATTTGATTAGGAATTGAAAGCGAGCATATAGCTACCAAAGGTGAAATGGTTGGTGGAGTGTTTTGTTTGTTATAGGCCCCCCAGATCCTTAGATTGACTTAATTTTGTAACAAGGTCATAACATGTTCAAAAAGATGTTCAATATAGAGGTTCTCAATGACACTTTTGTCGTATTCTTTTTTGTCGTATTCTTTTCTTGCATGAACACATTTTGTTAAGTAAGCAGCCACACTTGTTTAAGTGCAAAGTCAGACATAAAAATCGATGTTTTTAGTTAATTAATTGTATTGCTTTGTTGGCAATGTTTTTGCTAATTGCTGTTGTTTCTCCCTTTTCTTAGTTTTGGGAAGTGATCAGCGAGGAACATGGCCTTAACGCTACAGGCCTCTATGAAGGAGATAGCAACCTCCAACTTGAAAGGGTCAATGTGTACTTCAATGAGGCAAATGGTAAGAAAACGTGCAATTCCAGTTTCAAATCCCATTGATAAGATTAAGAAGATAAGGTTAAGAAGATGGTCCAATAATTTGTATTTATTTTGATCAAATACATTTCAATTGTATTCTTCATTTGATTTCACTGATTCCCCATATATTCCAGGTGGTAAATATGTGCCCAGGGCTTTGCTGATTGACCTGGAGCCCGGAACCATGGACAGTGTGAGGGGGAGCCGCATCGGCGCCCTCTTCAGGCCAGACAACTTCATCCATGGTGAAAGTTAAACACTTTGTGCCATCCATGGTTGATCCATGATGCTAAATTACTTTTGATAGTATGAAACAATGTATAAACAACACATGTTTTGTTGTGTTTTTGTTGTTGTGTGGCTAGGGTTAAAAAGCCTTTCATTGATTGAAATGAATCATTTGAGGCTCTTATTGTGATATTAAGACTTTTCTATCAGATGTTTCCTCCACTGAAGAACACTGAGCGATCCTTGCTCTCCACATGGTTCTGTGTTGTTTTCCAGGGAACTCCGGAGCCGGGAACAACTGGGCCAAGGGCCACTACACGGAAGGGGCCGAGCTGGTGGAGCAGGTAATGGACCAGGTGAGGCATGAGAGCGAGAGCTGCGACTGCCTGCAGGGCTTCCAGTTCATCCACTCCCTGGGTGGGGGCACCGGCTCCGGGATGGGCACCCTGCTCATCAACAAGATCCGCGAGGAGTACCCCGACCGTATCATGAACACCTTCAGCATCATGCCCTCGCCCAAGGTGTCCGACACGGTGGTGGAGCCCTACAACGCCACGCTCTCCGTGCACCAGCTCCTGGAGAACACGGACGAGACCTTCTGCATCGACAACGAGGCCCTCTACGACATCTGCTTCCGTACCCTCAAGCTGACCACGCCCTCCTACGGTGACCTCAACCACCTGGTGTGCATGACCATGAGCGGGGTCACCACCTCCCTGAGGTTCCCCGGCCAGCTCAATGCCGACCTGAGGAAACTGGCCGTCAACATGGTGCCCTTCCCCCGCCTGCACTTCTTCATGCCGGGCTTCGCGCCGCTGACGCCCCGCGGCAGCCGCCAGTACAGCGCCCTCACCGTGCCAGAGCTCACCCAGCAGATGTTCGACCCGCGCAACATGATGACGGCCTGCGACCCAAGGAGGGGGCGCTATCTGACGGTGGCCGGCATGTTCCGGGGCCGGATGTCCACGCGGGAGGTGGACGAGCAGATGCTGAGCATGCAGCAGAAGAACAGCCACCACTTTGTGGACTGGATCCCGCATAACGTGAAGGTGGCCGTTTGTGACATCCCGCCCCGGGGCCTGAAGATGGCGGCCACCTTCATCGGCAACAACACGGCAATCCAGGAGGTGTTCCGAAGAGTGGGGGAGCAGTTCTCCCTCATGTTCCGACGCAAGGCCTTCCTCCACTGGTACACGGGGGAGGGCATGGACGAGATGGAGTTCACCGAGGCTGAGAGCAACCTCAACGACCTGGTGTCGGAGTACCAACAGTACCAGGACGCCACCGCCGACCAGGGATTGGAGGAGGAGGAAGAGGCGGAGGAAGAGGCGGCGGTAGAGGCGCGGCCGCTGATGACAACCTCGCCAAAGGCTCATGCGAACGTTCAGTCTCGCACAGAATCTGGGAGGGAGCAGCGATTGAGCGAAATAGCGATTGAAACCACGGAAAGTGACGAGGACCTGTGAAAGTTGCGTCAACGTTTATAGTGAATGTGATTGTCGAACCATGCTGATTTACTCGTTGTTTTTTGTTTTGTGCAATTGCGATAGACCTGGGAATTTTATTTTCTAATACTTTCGGAATTATTTATATTGTATGCATGCTCATTAAGTTGCTCACTAATGCACGTTTGCGCAATGCTTTGGTGGTTATTCTTTTTGTAATCTAAATTCTAAAATCCTTCATGTTTGAATCAAGGTACCTTTGATCATAGTAAAATCCACAAATTGTCTTGCATTTTTATAATAAATGTATGTTTTTTGTGTACATTTGATAGTTATTAAACTTCAGAGATTATAACAAAGTTGTATAGAAATTAAATCAGTTTTAGTTTTTGTCATGTTTTGTATTATAAGACTGCTATTTGAGTATTTCTTTTAATTTCGTATTACATTTTTCTATTATTATTTACTTGTTATGAGATTTATTCTACTAAATAAAATAATAAAAGTAAACAACACTCGTAAGTAACTTATTTTTCCTTTGTTTGCAGGAATAAACCAACAATATATTTGGCATTTTCATATATTCCATGGAAAACTCTTGCACACACTAAATTTAATCTATGCCAACTATGTAGAGCCCTACTCCCTATTTCACAAGTCTGGCAGAGAGAGATTATACAATACCAAAGTTGCCCTGTCTGTACTCCATGATAAGCACTTGTGACGTGTCAATGTGTTTCCACAGTGCACCACCAAACTTGTCTTAACGAGGGGTTGGTGATGAGATATGGAGGATCTGGGTTACAATGAGATCAGCACATATAGCAATGGAATTTCAAGATGTCCCATCCGTCTTCAGTGAAGCAATACAACTGCATTGCTGTTTATTGTCGTTTAGTTTAGGCCAAGTCAAAACGATGTGTCAAGCAGCAGATTCTAAAGATGATTCATATAATATAGTAATAATAATGTGTGTGTGTGTGTGTGTGTGTGTGTGTGTGTGTGTGTGTGTGTGTGTGTGTGTGTGTGTGTGTGTGTGTGTGTGTGTGTGTGTGTGTGTGTGTGTGTGTGTGTGTGTGTGTGCGTGCGTGCGTGCGTGCGTGCGTGCGTGTGTGTGTGTGTGTGTGTGTGAGAGAGACGGGTCAATGTCCTAAACTTCTAAGCACATGATGCATTCCAGCTTCAGTGCAATGTTCCATGCGCAAGGCAGTACTATGTGCCTTCAATCAGAATGCGGCGGAAGTACGTAGCCTACAACTTCTCATGTGACCTTGCTGGAGTGGGCGGAGTGTAGCACCGCTCCTACAGCTTAGCTTTCGGCTAACTCGCCCAGTGTGTCCGTGCCTACCGGCTTTTCCACTCCTGACTCTAACTTCGCACCGGGTACCCGACCAACCCATAATCAGACATGAAGATCTGGACATCAGAACACATATTCAAGTAAGTAGATCCAGTTAGATATCCGCTTGTGTGGGCAATATGTGATTATATCATTTGATTCGCACTGAAGGCAGTCACATGTAGAACGACATTCCTCTCTGTTGAACAGGCAGTCGTTCTTGGTCTCTACTCAGCAAAAGCAGCTGCACAATACATTACACTGTTTACAGATAAAATGTAATATTTTAGAACGCCGCTAAAGATAGACATTGGTCGAGACATTGCGGTGCGATTGCGTAACCGGTCAGCGCCTATTATGACGTGCCGGTGTCGTAAATCATCGCGCTCAACCTTTCACCTAAATTTAGCCATGAAATGTAGACGTGATTGTCACTTGCGTCACGGCGTACTAGCGTTCGCGTTATCTCCATGGCGACCATTCACAGTCTCTGTCACTTGCGCCATGCTGTCGTTGCTAAAATCAAAATTGTAGTGCTATTCTCATGAATGAAATACACTATCATTCAACACGAGGAAGTAGCGGAATTATTATATAACCCTTTCTTTCGTGTCAAGATGGGCTTCTCAGAAATTATGAGCGTCACTGTGAATTCGCTAATACGCATGTTGAGATATCTGAATAATGTTTCCAAATAATTATTTTGCAAGATTAAAAAAAATAAAATGTAAATATCATCCGTGTCCTCTGCTTGCAGCCATCCGTGGGAGACGGTGACCAAGGCTGCCATGCAGAAGTACCCCAACCCCATGAACCCCAGTGTGATAGGAGTTGATGTCCTGGACAGATCCGTAGACAAGCAGGGATGCCTGCACAGTAAACGACTGCTTAGCACAGAGTGGGGCCTCCCCTCTATAGTAAAGTCTGTAAGTATCAAGGTTATAATTATTGATTGTCGATTATTGATTGATGTGTTTCTAATAATAGCTAGATATGGTAGTACCGTAAAGACAAACACTGTATGAAAGTGGGACACAAGGGGTTAATTATAGCAAAGCTAGAGAAGCATTTTTGTAGCCCTATATGCTGCTTATTTCGGAATCACTTTAGCTAATACAAAAGTAAAAAGTATAAAACTTAAATTCACCCTCTATCTGGAAGTCAGGTGTTAAGCATTGTCACATCGTAATATTATATTTTACAGAAAATATGCTTGCGTTCAATTAAAGCCAATCACATGACAGCACAACGTAGGTGTATTAGGCCGGGGAGACTAATGCGTTTGAACAAGGTTGACCTTGCTACTCAAGGTAAGGCTATTTTAGAAATGCTGCAGACCGGATGAGTCCATGACTCTGTCACAGCTCGTGCTGTACGACACTGGGGGTGCGGTTTATGTGTTTCTAGACCTCGTGTCATGTGATGTAACATTCCAGCTCGTATTAGCCCCTCGCTAATAAGGGACGTCCCTGTTGTAACTTGCAATCGTGAGGCTGAGTGAGGAGTTGTGTGCCCCTACATAGGGGTGATCTTGTTAAACACTCCTGATCACATTGTTCATATTTGTATCACAACATTCTAAAGAATATCGGGTTATAAAGTGAGCTATTGAAGTAGTCATACTTCTTAGGTTAATAGCTGAACTTGCTTATTTGTGTGTATTTTTTATATATATATATTTGAGAGTGCTACTTTTGAACCAGCTGTAATCGCTGTACTCTATTTTATTTGTATGTTCTATAGAGTAAGTTACTGGTTTATAAGGCACTCTGAGTATTTGGAAGGGGGCAATGTATTGCGTGTACAGTTTGTTCAGTTCCCAGGTGTACAAACTACCGCCAGTGTTGAGTAGGACCTGTTCATCACCCACATTTCTCTCAACACTATTACCCCATGTCTCCCAACCTCGGGGGCCAGAGTTGAGTTACCACATGACTTCCACCCATGCCCTTGGGCAAAACATAAAAGCTGTATTGTGTTTAATGTCAGAAGTCTAGGGCAAGAGTCCATTAATACGATGTCTGATTCCATTTGCAGACATTGTCTCCCAATTGACCCCGTGGTCAACGGTATATTCTATTAATCTTAATCAGATTGTCTTAGACTAAATTCAGCTGAGGTCTGATCAGGTTCTTAAATGTGAACCAAGTTCAAGAGCAATAGATTTAGATCTTGGTTCAGTAAGTAGTTAATTCGATTTTGTGATGGTTTGGCTTTTTTGGTTGACCTTCCATTATCCCGACCATTATAACATCGTATTTTTCTGGATGGTGTTCAGCAGGTTGTTACCAGACCTTATAGGAAAATCGTTTCGCTGTCTCCCATCAGTTGGGGTCAGGGTTGACTTCCATACCCGAGCACAATATGCTTGTAGGCCACTTCATTTTATTCTTTTGCTGTTTGTTTCTTTCCTATTAGATCATTGGCAACACACGGACATGCACGTACATCCAGGAGCACTCGGTTGTAGACCCCAAAGAAAAGGTTTTTGAACTTCAGTCCTCAAATGTGAGTACTGTCATTCATTATGTCACTCTTTCATGTGTAGGTGCCTCTATCCCCTAAATCTGAATCATCGTGCAATGCACTCTTAACTGTATCCTCATGGACCTCTTTAGTAAAGGTCCAATAAACTTGTGATCTAGAAATTGCCCTGGAATTCGGGCTGGGCATTTATTACATATCATCATTGATTATCTTTGAATGGTACTGTATATTCTAAATGAATAATGACGAGAAGATATACCTTTTTAAAATGATCAAAATAATCCTGCTGCTGGTGTTTCAGGGGTGTTGGATGGTGGAGATAATTCATGTTCCAAATACAAATCTTTGCTTACATCTGGCTTATCGTTGTGTCTACAGATCACCTTGACAAACTTGATATCTGTGGATGAGAAGTTAACGTACAAACCCCATCCTCAGGATCCAGAAAGGTATGTTTAAACCGGATGGGCTGCAAATTCACTACCTTTTTTAGTACAGGTCATGTTTTGAAAAGCTTGTGTTCTCATCTATTCATCTTCTATTCTCACTAGAACGGTATTGACTCAGGAAGCCATCATCTCTGTGAAGGGAGTGAGCCTCAGTAGTTATCTGGAGGGAGTCATGGCCTCAACCATGAATACCAACGCTGGCAAGGTGAGATATGCTCTTGACCTGTCCTTGTTTAATGTGTACGACTGACTCCCAAGTACGTGTCTGTTATACTATTTACAACAAATCATTTCAAAATATTTGTCAGAAAAGAAAAGGTGTGTCTTCACTGTAACAGATACTTCTGTAAAATGATTACTACCGGTAAATAATAGATTAATTTGCCTTTTCAAATTTTACGGTTAAATAATTGCCGATATAGATCTGAACCCTATAATTTTTTCTTTAGTTTGAACTTTTGCCCTTGCTGTCATGTAATCATTGGGGCTCCATTTTGTTTTTCCTTTTCTTCAGGGGCGCGAGGCGATGGAATGGGTCATCAGACGTCTAAACACGGAGATCGAAGAGCTGGCGGCAACGGCCCGCAGCACAATACGCACGCCCATGGCTGCGGCGGTTACATCAAAATAACACCATCACTTTCGGCCCACAACCCACCACTTTGTGTCTGGGTGCCAAAAACACTACAAAGACTACAAAAATGTCGCCATGCATCAGCATCCCCCACCTCCCTTCCTTTTTAGTGTTAGAGTCGGTTCCTGTTCTACGTGTTCCAGAGTTGCATATCCCTCCATTTGCCATGAACTGCTGTCTACATTAGATAGGCATTTGTGCGCCAAACTGCAGTGCGGAGGGGGACTCTGAAACAGGGTTTCCGGGCATGGTGTTAGCCCTGTTGAGGACGGCATTATAGAGAGGAAAACAGGTGCAAAAAACAGGTGCGACTCCAGAGACAGTTGTTCAACGCCACCCATATTCGAAACGGACAAAGAGTGGGTCGACGTTTGCTGTTAAAGGTATAGGCATCTTTTGGTTATTTCGTTTTAGCTTATTATTTGCTTTGTTTTTCAAAGGTGCCAAAGTATTCTATAGATACACTACTCTCTCTTTTGGGGACATTGGTGAGCATCAATACTGTGGGGTGTAGGACCTCAGAATGCTAGTCCTTTACCGGAGTACGGAGTCTTTACCAAGGTTGGTTTTGTAGAACATTGTTTTTTTGGTCGGGTGTATGAATGCAATGTCACGTTTGTCCTGGGTCTACTTTCGAGGATTGGAGATCTGTAGGGTACCAGAGCGTAGCTAAGTCCCACGGTCTCATGAAGAGAGAAGGGCATGGCACCGCCGCTGAGGAATGTGAGTCAACAGGGTTTTTCATGGCTGATGTTCTACAGCTCTATTGAGCCTCCACATTGTGGCCATGGATTCCCTTCCAAACTATGAACTGATGAGGATGTTAGAGCCAAGCCTGTATACATGTAATGTTGTTCTTGTATGATTTATTTTATTTAATATTTATGTAACCTGAAGGGATCAAGACACAGCACAGATTTATGTTTTAAGGTATTGAACTGGACCATCTTCAGTGTGTTGGGAAGCACTTATATGCTGAAACGGTTGGAGTGGTAATAACCTATTCTACTGTTTTTGATTGTTGAAGCTAAACACCAGCACTTAAACAAATCAACAAATATCTGAACATGACCACTGATAATAATGGCAGTTTTATATTTTTAAAATAATACTGCCTGGGGATCTACTGGCTTTTACCAGTATAATGATATACAACCGGTCCTGAGTGGATGGGACTGAGCTCGCACTTGGAACCAAAATACATTTTGTTAGAACAAAGCTGCTTAACATAACTAGGGATTTTGTGAACAATTGTTGCCTTTATAATAAGCTAACTTGTGAAAGAAATGTGCAATTCAAGCAGTTTTCATATGTAAAAAGTAAATTGTGAAGGCTTTGCTTTCTGTGTATACTATTAAAGATTATTTATAATGTGAATTTGTCTATACTATTGTTTTTTTTGCAGACAAAGCTTTTCTGGGTTAATAACTTTTGGACATGGGGGCATCCTCAAGGTTCCCTTTGACACTCATTATTAATGATGATAAGATAAGAGACACTTTATTGATCCCTTGGGAATGCTCCTTCAGGGAAATTCAAAAATAAAGAGCAGACTTCATAACATGCTCAGGCATGTAGTTCCTTTTTATTAATTCAAAACTATTTTAAAATACAGAAACCCCTGCAGCTGATATGGAATAAAGAAAAATACATGATAATACATTTACTGTAAATAGGCATGATCGAACCTCATTAAACTGATTTTTGTTAATCCTTAATTGATATAAACAAACATTCCAGTAACAGCTTGGATTGTATAATTGTATGTCAAAATAAAACGCTTATGTCTGAAATGAATGAGATTTTTCAAGTCCCACATTAAACATGCAACCCCTGTATAGGCCTACAGACGAGTGGCTAAGGAATTTGAAAGCGATTTTTTTTTTTTGAACATGTGGGACTTAGAAATAAATGTGTACTGTGTCTGACATTTAATATACATTTTATTTACTTATTTATTTGAAAACTGATTGGCCCATCTACACCGAGATGTCATAATTCCCACTTGGTAATTATAAATAATTTGCACAGGAATCCCCTTAATCAAATGACTTCAATTGTAACGTTCCTTAGTGGATATGATGAGTTGATGATCTTGCTCACAAATAGAATAGAATAATGACAATTATAATTTCATCGATTAATATTTATCAATACAATTTTGTCATTTTTAGTCAGGCCAGTACTGCCATCTACAGTTCTATCCTAGAAAACATCATGATGATGACGTCAGAAACCCGCTTCCAAATCAGCCAATGGTTCATAAGTAATGGCGATCATTTCAGCCAATCACGTGAGTTGAAGTCGTTCAGGGTTTTAAAAAGAGCGACATTTGAAATCAACCAACAAGAAGCCATATTGCGAAGGGGTTTTAACCATTGTCAAAACTGACCTGACTGAAGTTGTGGCTTCTCCAAAATAGGACACCGCTTTTTAGTTTTTACTCACGCAGATTTTTGTCTCTTACGGTGTTGTGTCCTCCTGTTCCATTATTTGAGGTTAGAGGGGTCAGGTAGATCTTTGAACAACCTTGATATATATTATATGTATGCAGCTCGACTGGCTAGCTGAAGCTAGCCTGCCGAGGTAAAGCTTTTAGCTTCGTTCGTTTTAATCGCTTATTTTCAGTATTTAAAGCAAAGCGTTGACAAGAATTGCATCTGGAATTGTGCACACATATTTAGGTAAGTAAGGTTGCTTTATTGGTGATGTTCTTAGTGATTAACTTGAATCATCTACTTTTATTGATGACTATCCTTGCTGGTGGACATAATTCAGCGATTCAGGTGATAGATATATATATTCTATCTCTATCTATCTCTATCGTCCGTCCATAACACTTTTTTCCAATCTTCCTCTGTCCAATGTCTGTGTTCTTTTGATGAACACTGGAGTGATAGTTGCTGGAAATGGGCCCTCTATACACCTATGTAGATATTGCACCAAAAAACAGACATTTGCAGCTGGAAGTCATTTACCACATTAGCAATGTATAGATTAGTTTAAACTTAGATTAGTTTAAAGCACTGTTCCAAAAAACAGTGCTTTTCTTTCAAAAATAAGGAAATTTCTAAGTGACCCCAAACTTTTGAACGGTTGTGTATGTATGTATGTATGTGTATGTATGTATGTATGTATGTATGTATGTATGTAGTGTATGTATGTGTGTGTGTGTATGTATGTATGTATGTATGTATGTATGTATGTATGTATGTATTATGTATGTATGTATGTGTATGAAGAGCAGACTTCATAACATGCTCAGGCATGTAGTTCCTTTTAATTGCTTCAATCTAAACGTAGGCATAGTCCAACACTCGGGCCCCTTTAAGCCCACAATGGTCCGGCGGCTATGGTCGGCAAGTGGACCCCTGGAGTAGGCCAGGTTGACTCCTGGAACTGTTCATCTTCAACCGGACCTTGAAGATAACTACGAGTCAATCCCAGAACCCCTTCTGCAGCAGCCATTCCTTGATCTCCTTGTCGTTGACAACCGTACAGAAGAGATTTTTTTTTTTCTCTAACGATTGCTATGAGACTGAATCGTGTGATTTCGAGAATGATCCACGATTATTATCAATTTTAAGTTGCAATCTTCCATAAAATGTGCAATCATTTCTTTACAGAATAGACCATGGATGCTGCTAGTGGAAAGGATATGAAACTGCAAAGGCCTGCAGGCAAGGTAACAGAGCATGAATTTGACTAGAACATTTGTTACACACCACACTGGGCTGTATTTGGTTTGTTCGGACATTGTTTTAATCTTCTTTTTTTAAATATTCCTCATGATGATCTCCTCCCTAGCCGACTACCAGTAACATGGGTCCAAAGAGAGTTCCGGTGGCTCAAACCACTCGCAAGTCTGGCAACCCAGCGAGCCACACTCCCAGGGTCCTAGGGATGTCAAACGGGCCACAGCGCATACAGCGCCCCATGAGCCAGCAGAAGCCTGTATCGCACGTCGCCACTGTTGTCAAGCCCAGCTATGCAGCTGATCAAAACAGGAACCCGGTCACCCCCAACGTTAACCCTCCAATGCAACAGAAGCCTAGTGTCCAGTCTGGGCAGGCCAAGCCGAAAGCCACAAAAGTTGACCTAGAGCCTGCCACAACAGAGCCTTCTAAGAAGAAGCCTTCACAAAGTAATCATTATTAATAGAATTAAGCTTCTAATTACATTCACTTGCCCTCCTATTTCCGTGTATTGGTATGCCTGACTGAAGTGTTTTCTTTTCTTCATTAGATGAGGCCACCAAGAAGGAATCTTCAAATGGAAATTCAATGTATGATTTTTTTTTTTCTCTTTCAAATTCTAATGTGAATCCATGGAGACATCCTTTGGTGTTGAACATGTCATACAAATGTAAATTATATGGTAACTGTAATCAAGCCTTCATATAATTAACTAAGTATCATGTTGCTCCAAAAGAGCGCGATGGAGCCTGGAGAACTTTGACATCGGCCGTCCCTTGGGGAAGGGTAAATTTGGCAATGTCTACCTGGCCCGGGAACGTCAGACCATGTTCATCCTGGCCCTGAAAGTGCTCTTCAAGAAGCAGCTGGAGATGGCGGGGGTGGCGCACCAGCTCAGGCGTGAAGTGGAAATCCAGTCTCACCTCAGGTAGAAAATGCATCTTTCCTGATAGTGAGAAACTGCCAATAAATCACACAAAATGTCTCTGATAAGAGACATGTAGATTCCCCACTTCCTTGCCATCCTATTGCCACATAGAGCGTGGCATATTTAGACTGACAAAGGCTGCAGTTTTCTTCATGGTGGCAGAATTTACTTATTATTACACACTTTCTGATTGCAGTGATTGGTTCCTATTGAAATACTATTAAATCTCCCCAGCTTCATAGCTTTTCATAAATTAAAAATAGGTTTTCTCATTTATTGACATAATATAATCCAATTTCTCATGTTAAGCCTTTTGAGCAACATGCTAAAGACGCTTGCGTGCCCATGCTGAAATGGTACTGAACATTCTTTCCTCGTCTCCCAAAGGCACCCCAACATACTGCGCCTCTACGGTTACTTCCATGATGCGTCTCGCGTTTACCTCATCCTGGAGTTTGCACCCAAGGGAGAGCTTTACGGCGAGCTGCAGCGCTGTGGCAGCTTCAACGAGGAGCGCAGTGCTACTGTGAGTCTTCCTGGCCGTCACTCTGTACACCTCAACCTCGAGTTCATTAGTGTCTCTTAGTGGTGCAATGGTTCACGGGTTACCCGTGATCCGTACGGATCAACCCTCACGGTTCGGGACGCAAGTGATCCGCGGATTGGCTGATGTGCCTTCACGTGATCAGCGCATGTTTAAAGGACAACTCCGGTATTAACAACATCCCCAAGTATCGCAGCGAAATAGTTTCTGTTGTGTTTTATTTGGCGTTCCGTAAATCCCATCGAACCGGAACCGAACATGTGCTTGTTTGGTAATAGTCTTTTTGCTCGGTTCTCCTTATCAACAGTAGGGCTAGAACCGAGCGAAAAGACTACAACCAACCCGCCTTGCAATGAGTCTTCCACCCAAAATTAATGGATTTACAAAATGCCAAATAAAACACGACAGAAACTGTATTTCGCTACCATACTTGATGAAAGGAAAGAAGATGAGGATGTCTGCATTGCCTTGGTAGAGTGTAGACTCTAAACTCTCCTCAGGCAATGCACACATCCTGAATTGTAAATCCAGGGTTAGGGATTATTTACTATCCATTTTAAAAAGAAGGAATAATGCCTCAGATAACAATTTTTTTAAAATATTGACTATGCTTAAAGGATTATTACCTAATTTTTCACTTTATTTTGTTTTTACACATTTGAAGATTTTATTTAAAGTCACATTTGTCTTGTTATCTTTATTGTTGTTGACCCGAAAATGATCCGACCCGTGACTCAAAAACCGTGACACGATCCGACCCGTGTGTTTTGTGCTCCGTTGCACCCCTACTGTCTCTATTAAGGCACAGTTATGATTGGACGTCGACGTAACGCAAGGGGGTTTACGGACCCATTTCGTCCTCGCGGACCCTCCTTGCGTCGACCGCAAGGGCCTGACATGTGCATCCCAAGAATGTTTACCTTGCGTCGAGGCGGCAAGCAAGGGCTGTGATTGGTCCACTAACTTAAACCTGACTCGGGAACCAAAAGAGGTTCAGGACTGTCGAAGAGACTGCGTCATTGTGTTGCGTCAACGTCCAACCATAACGCTACCTTAAGTCGCACTGAAGTAGTGACAAGCTTGGCTGCTATGGTCATTGTTGTAACATGTGTCAAAGTTAAGCAACCTCATTAGAAAGGGGAAATGAATGAGAACCTTTTTGATGTACTTGTGTCATCTCCCCCTACTTTGAGAAGGCCAAAACCATAATGGTATGTCTGATATCCATTTTTTTTTCTTTTTAATGCCATTAGTACATAATGGAGCTTGCAGATGCTCTGAACTACTGCCACTCCAAGAAGGTGATCCATAGAGACATTAAACCTGAGAACCTCTTACTTGGAGCCAATGGAGAGCTAAAGATTGCCGACTTTGGTTGGTCTGTGCACACGCCTTCCTCCAGGTAATGCATTTGTCCAATCCCAATAATGATGCAAATCTGGCCTCAACCTGGGAGCCGAGACCGTTCATAACCTTTGAACATTCGTAACCCTGGTACCTCTCTTTGCTGCTCCAGGAGATCCACGCTGTGCGGCACGCTGGACTACCTGCCCCCGGAGATGATCGAGGGTAGGACCCACGACGAGAAGGTGGACCTGTGGAGTCTGGGGGTCCTCTGCTACGAGTTCTTGGTGGGCAAGCCCCCCTTTGAGACAAAGAGTCACGAGGAAACTTACCGCAAGATCTGCAGGGTAAGGGGTCGCACGCCTGGACTACAGCACGTCGTCAAATGGCAACGCTGAATCAACAAGGGCTGATCGGAAAGGACTTTAATCGTGTCTGAATTCTCCTGATTAGGGTCCCAATAAACTGTTAACACGTTGAGCTAGTGAAATAAAGATAATAACATTGTACGAGGAGAGCTCATCTAAAGGAGTGTTATTTTTTTCCCCTTTGCCTATAGGTGGAATATACGTACCCAGCCGTGGCCAATATCTGTGCAGATGCGAAGGACTTGATTGGCAAGCTGCTGAAGCACAACCCCCTGCACCGACTGCCCATCCAGGGCGTGCTTGGCCACCCCTGGGTGGTAGAGAAGTCCACCAAAAAACCCACGTCCCTATCGGCCAGCCCAGAGCCAGAAAAATGAATGTTTGTTGTGATGTGGTCGTCTTACTTTCTCGCTTTGGAAACTGCAGCTGATGGCCCTTTGGTCTGAACTGCTCGTGTACACTGTGGATCTCTTTGTTCCAGACTTCTTTGTTCTTTTTTTCTTTTTGTCTTTGTGCCAGACGCCGATGGCTTGCTTGCGGGCATATTGATCATTTGTTTGTAATTATGTATTTATGACTTATATTGGAGAATGTCACCACTACTTGTATATTACAATAAAAAATTATAAAAGACAAAATACTTTGCTTAAGTTAATGTTTTCTGTCTTAATATAAGGTAAATGATTGTTATTGAATATTTACCGTGGTAATTGAGGCCACTAATGCTTTGTAATGAGTCCCTTTCTGCCTGTCAAGCGTTTCCCTGAACAGAACACTAGAGGGTGGTCGAGCGTCACCCATCTGCTGGGATTTAGAAAATGCGTATTAAACTATATAATTACTACACGTATTAAATAAAATGCATTTACTAAATTATATTTTATTTTAATTTGTTTTACACGGTCTGCAATGTTGTAACGCGGGAAGTGTGGCGTATCCTTTGGCCTAACAGCTTTCCTACATTGATACTTGCAAGACATTATCGCTCTTTGCATTTTTTTGTGCTACCAACTGTGCTGTTTTCTTCTCGACTCTACCCAACATTTGTGCTGCGTTTTTTAATCCAAGGAGACGGTTACAGATAAGCGAGCGAATGCGTGATTCGTCCAAAATAACGTGGTGCAGAGGAGAGAATATTCGGTCCCCAAGCATTTCTACACAGATGGTCATAAGCAACGGAGTGGACGAACAGGTACGTATAATTTAAATTCCCGCGATTTCAGTAGGTCCACGCCACATTTTTAAAGCAGCCTTAAACCAGAGAGGCCCCACTAAAGCCGTGCTTCAATCGTAGGCCATGTTATAGGCCCCTCAGTTAGGCAAAAAGGGCGCTATTCGAAAACATTTATTTCGGCTGGCTAGTCCTAATTCCTAATTATGAAATCACGCTTGGCCCCGTTGGGCAAGGCCAACGAATGTCTAAGGATTCAAATTATCCATCTTTTTGCATTTTATTAAAGAGAAAAAATACATGATACCCACACTTTCATTTTTAATACATAAAACCACTCACAATTTTACAATATAATTTCACTTATTTATTCTTTAATATTCATTTTCACGATATATGATAACGATTTTGAGATATACATTCCATCTTTTTGAAACCACAGTAACACTACACATACGGTTTTTATAACATTTTCACATGACCCATTGGATCGCACAGAGTGAACAATGTCTTTATGCACATTTTCTTATTTTTTGATCTCTTAATATTTTAGCTCCAAACGACAGAATTTCGAACAAAGAATCAATCAATCTATTCTCTGGAATATACATTTCAAATTCACAAAGAAAAACATTTGGGAAATGGCCTAGATTAAAGGATTTAAATTTGCGGCCCCCCTTCTGGAGTGGACTATTGTTATCTAATCAGTTCAAGACATTACGTGTTAACTCTTCCAAAATGTCAACATGTCAAACGAGGCTTTTCTTATATAATCTAGGCCTCTCTGTAGGCTATAGGCCTTGCTCTAGGCTAGAGCTCTCTGCTCTAGGCCTCACTGTAGGACATAGGCCTCAATGTAGGCTCTAGGCCTCACTGTAGGACATAGGCCTCACTGTAGGGCTCTAGGCCTCACATAGGCCTCACTGTAGGACATAGGCCTCACTGTAGGCTCTAGGCCTCACATAGGCCTCACTGTAGGACATAGGCCTCACTGTAGGCTGTAGGCCTCACTGTAGGACATAGGCTCAATTCCAACGTTGTTTGAGCGACAATGTAAAGAAACATTTGGGAAGTTATTTTTTGTCCTCCCAAATTGATCATATTTGTGTCTGAATATCATACATTCAATGCATAGTTTGTATAGCTGCTGCAAAACGTCGGGGTATCTAGGTCCAATATTTTGAGAGAGGTCCAATTTCCACATGTCACGTATTATTTGCTGTCATCATTCTTTTCCTATTCATTCATTGTTAGAACAGCCTGACTGTTGGAACAATAACTGTTGGTTATTGCAATAAAATCTTATTAGCCAATTCCAGAAGTGTATCAATGACTCAAAACGGGTGGCATGTTGGAATACTGCAAAACACCAAAAAGAAGAAAGTGGCATTTTTTTAATAAACGCTTCTTATTAGCCATTTAATCACAATATGTCAAATTTGTGTCCTCAATCACAACCTTAAACGTCTAATGATGTGTATTCTCAAGTGTGGGACCACCACAAGAGCGATGAAAATACATATTGACCATTTTGCAAGTTTGATTTGTTCAATACTGTAAACCTTCACTCCACTGGAAAATATTTATATGTAGCGCTGTTCGCATATCAATACATCATGTTATCCATATAGTGTGTGGGGAATGAATCACTCGCTCAGTCACTGTATATCTATCTATTCCTCACTGTGTGAGCATGGGCACGTATGTGTGCGCGCTCATGCACCTGCATGTGTGTTGTGTGTGGGTGTGGGTGTGTGGGTGTGTTTGAGTGTGAGAGAGATAGAGATAGAAGTTTTTGGGTGTGCGTAAATCGATGCACAACTATGCATCGCACAAATATGTGTTGAACGCGTATAGTAAGCGGGGCTGCACTTGAATAGGAAGTCGTGTGTTTTGCACTAAAATGGGGATCTGCAATTGACATCTAATTCTCAGCGATGGTTTAACTTTGAATCTACTCTTCTATGTTGTACTTGTACGCTTCTATGAGGCCCTCCATCGAATGAATGAAACCAGATATACTGCATATACCCCCTATTACAAAGATGGCGACATCGAAGAACACGTGGTGCCACAACAGCTTTCTCCATAAAAGCTTGAGGTGGAAGAGGCTGGGCAGTAGAAAGCACAGCCCAGCGCCCGTGAGACTTCCAGTGAGCCCCATGAGCAGAGCGAAGTGTGGGACATAAATGGCCATCAGCAACGTAAACACAACCAGGGTGCATCGAAGAGTGAGACCCCAAGACTTCAGGCGTCCATCGGCCCCGTAGCAATCTGGAAACGCCCGTCCTCCGTCACCGAAAAAGCTTTTTTCCAAAACCTCTACGGCTGCGAAAAACGGCAATGGATAGGACAGCAAGGCTTTGGCTACTAGGAAAAGATTGACGACGGCTCGGATGGTGGATGGCAGGTTGTCTGTGATGACCTCCTTGGTCGCGTCCGCCCAGGTTAGGTAGGCCACCAGGGCGAACAGGCCTTTGAGGATGCAGGCGGCGATATGGGTCCAGTTCATCATGCAGTGAAACTCGCTAGGCTTGTTCATGTTACCCTCGAGAGAAGGCAGGAAAATCTGAGAGGTGTAGCTGAACACGATGATGCCGATGGAGATTGGAAACTTCTTGACGTCGATGTAGAACTTTACTTTGTCCCACGCCCAGTCCCTGGCCCTGGAGAGGCAGTAGGCGATCACCAGGACGTTGATGACGAAGTGGGCCATCGTGCACAGCAGGCTGAACTTGGAGACGGCCTTCAGGTTCTTGAGAAAGGCGCAGGGAAGGAGGGCTACGGTCGCGATGATGGCCCAGGACTTCTGGGAGACGGGCATGGTGGGGAAGCTGTTCTCCATGAGGTTACCGCTGACCACCACGTAGAGGATGCAGGTCATCACCAGCTCTATGATCTGGGCTACATTCACGATGTGACCGCCCAAAGAAGGGAATCTGGGTGCGCAGCAGGCGTTGGCAATGTCCACGTACGAGTCCCTGACACGCACCAGCTGCCCATCCTCGTTCTCTTCGTACAGGCAGGCGATGAGGATTTTGCCCGTGTAGCAGCACACCACGGCGGCGAAAATGATAAGAAATAGTCCGAGATATCCTCCGTGCAGGATGGCGTAGGGTAAGCCGAGCACAAACATCCCCTGAGAAGGCAAAACACAAACGGGCCATGTTATGGGGGGTATTGAAAAAACGATTTCACCTCGACACACTTAACCTAAATCTCTTTTGACACATGGGGTTGAACGACTGGTGACAATGGTTTTCATTGTGGGCTTTCCGATTCGCTTTGAGCATCGCACCCCCCCCCCCGCCCGCCCCTCTCTCCCTCACCCCCCGCTTCTTTCGTCATCAAGAGGTAGAGAGAGACACAGTGTGACGTATAGCTGGCTTGTCGTGGCTTTGGCCACGACCGCCCCAGCAACAAGGGCTTTAAGGCTATATACCACTCACAGAAACACGACAATCTGATTGCTCAATATTCACTTTCTATAAAATATGTTTTTGTTGTCACTTCGACATATTTAAAGGCAGAATACCTGCGCAATTTCGATGCGTAATGGACGCGCGCAATTGAATTGAAAGTAACTTTATAGTTATTCAAATACATATATTTCTTGATTATTTGGTATGGTTTCTTCAGGTAACATATTACTCAGTATACAAGTAAATCATGGATTTATCAGTCGTTCACTTCTCTCGTTGAAATCGTGTGCGTAAAATTCCGCAGTCTCGTCAATGCATATTTTTCTCCCTGACGAGGTGGATGATACCGATTATGTTTTGCCTAATGATTGACATCATTTTGCAGAAAGAACACAAAGACAGAGGATCAAAAATAACACCGACTACTTGGTTTAGTCATCAAAATGATTAAATTGACACTGCGCCACGCATTCGTCCCTATGAAGGGTGTTTTCAAGCGCATTTACATGCCAGGCAACACGATACAATAGATAGACTGTGGGCCTTTTAGCACAGTCCTCAACCTAGATTTTTACCTGGATGGCATTTGTCACGTTCCAGCCGGCCTCCCATGCGGTAATTTTTGGTTTATCTTCTTCTGCCAGACTTGCGTCTTTGGAGCCTGAGGGCGGCAGACCGGTTCCATCTCTCTGGTAGTGGCTGTCGCCATCCAACCCCCCCTCCCCTGTGCCTGTCGGTCCGCTCCCTGCTCCGGCTCCTGCCTCGTCGTTTGTTAAAATGTCCATTTGCATCCCCTGTCTATGGTCATAATCCAGGTCATCGCAGGCGGCGAAGCCCAAACCCTCCTCGTCCGTGGCGGCTTGGAAGCCCATCCTGGCGAACATCCCGCTCACCTTCGCCTGGGATTTGTTGGAGACCGAGGTAGCGGCATTGGACAGCTTATTAGAAAGCTTGCTCCTTATTAACGTAGCCATTTTTCCTTTTGACTATGCAAATCGGTTTCTCCTAATTAGTATTTTCTAAGCGGTCGTTTAAGATAGGATTCGTTATTTTTTTTCCCCAAATTTCAAACTCTTGGATAAAGTCACGGAGTAGGATTTCAAACGCTGTGATCTTCAAACGCGGACCGAGATCAAGTTGCTATCTCCACTTCTTGCTCAAGGTACGCCTGCTGCTCTGGATCATCCCCAGGTACATGTCACCTTCAGACGCCTGCTCTCCGTCTGTGCATCTTGCTTCTGCGCGCGCTGATACGACGAATACGCCCGAGATTCGGCGCGCGGGGTTCAGAGCTCCAAATGGACGCGCAACAGCTTTTACGCAATCTAGGGGTCGGCGATGTTTGGGTATAATATCGTTTCCTTTCAGGGCTGCACGATTTCGGCGGCGGTCCCAAAGTTGGGTTGACAGTTGCCGCTACTGATGTCAATGCGGTGCGATGAAGCCGGAGGGGGGTGGCAGAGATGAGGCACGTGTCACCATCAGCCCGCCAATGCACGCTCTCTGCTTCAACATGCACGTCCCCGGACCCCCAGTGCGCGTGTCCACCCTCACCAGAAGCAAACGGGAGAGATTTGCTGCATTTCTAGGGGAGGTGCTTGCGGTTACCCCATGCCCTCCCTGTTCTATAATCTATAATATTTTACCCAGGCGTCCAATGGCATTCCAGAGGCCTCGATTCTTGCATAACTTTAGGTGTATAAAAGGGGGGCGGAAATGGAAGAAGCCCCTTCAACTCCGTTGGACCGTGCATATATAACCCCACAGACAATTCCATCACTTTCTTAGTAGATGTGCATTAAGTTTTTGGTTGGTTTTTTTTTTCATAGCGACCCAAAGGACGTGGAACTCATGGTAGCACCCATCTCACTTTTACTGTCGGGATTATACGGAACGAGTTTTAGAAGTGCGCTCTGTTTATTCATAGTTATATGGAAAATACGCGTTTTTTCTGCTTGTTCATTGTAAGGTGGAACCTAAGAGCGATTCGTCATCAATGTTGATCTAATACTCTGTACTTCTTGTTTTCAGAAGGGGCATCTTTCATTGAATTATTACGCTGTATTTGACGGGTTAATTAATAAGCCATTCATTCGGTGTTTTGATTGACTGCAGCCGACGGTAACTCTGTTTTTACGCAGTTCGTTGGGAAGCAGGGACCAATTTCGTTGATTTGGGTTCATTTTTTTATTGTACTTTCCGTTGCATTGATTTATTGATTGAAAAATAAATCATATCAAATGATTTCGGTGAAGCAGACCGTTGATACAGTGGCTTTAGGCCTACTTTACAATTCATTTTTTAAATCAGGCTTTTAAGGCCCTGTATTTTCATCGTGCTTGCTAAATTAAATTTGAAGTTAAGGCCGTGGGAGATATAGCAAGATAACCGGCTGGGTTGAAAACGAGCCATGGTGACTGGGGTGTTTTCCTGGAGTCGGCTGGATGACATTCTTCCGTCCCTTTCTATTTGCGTCCCATGAACGTGTCCCGGGGCAGGAGTACAAAGTTCATCACTAGAGCGTGACAAAGCGTCTGAAGAGGCAGTGATACAGTGATACAGGGATGAGGGGCCTACAAGGCAGAAATATTGACCTCACAAATTGAACCGTATAACGCGTTCTCCTCAGCTGTTATAAAATGTGACTTTTTTTCCTTAATGAAAATAATTTCGCGTTTAATTGTAAAACTTTGTAGGCTTTTTTTTTTTTTTACTAGATCGCAATAAAAGCTTAGACTAGACATATGGACATTAATTTCATTTATTTACATTGTTTAGTTCGCTATGCGTTCTCAACTGGAATTTAGCGCCAATTAAACGTTGTTTCACTGTAAATTACGTGTCATGAAGGTGCATTATTTTTACAATGAAGGCGGGGGAAATGTATAGGCCTCTTTTTTTTATTTCACACTAAAGGAAAAGGCACGACCGCT
>OLKM01000077.1:210947-213447 GCA_900291075.1 Melanogrammus aeglefinus
CAGGACCTTCTCCCCGTGGCCACCCTAGTTTAATTCTTCCCCCCTTTCAATCTTTTCCACTCCTTCCACCCCCCTCCGGTTTCAGACTCATCCTGCTTCTCCCTCTTCGTTGCATTGCTCCTCCTCTGTCCTCCCCCTTTTCCCCCCCTTGTCTCCCTTCCTCCTCTCCTCCTATATCCGGTCCTCATCCGCTCCTCCTGGCTCTCCTCCGTCCAATCTCCTCGCCCCTCCTCTCCTCTCCTCCTCATGCCCTCTCCTCTCCTCCTCATGCCTCCTCTTCTCCTCCTCTATCTAACCCTCTGTCTCCTCTCCTCCTCCGGCCCCCTCCTCTTCTCCTCCTCTATCTAACCCTCTGTCTCCTCTCCTCCTCCGGCCCCCTCCTCTCCTCCTCCTCTATCTAACCCTCTGTCTCCTCTCCTCCTGCTCGCTCCGCTCCTGTTCTCTACCCCTGCCCCCCCCCCCCCCCCCACACACACACACACACTCTTCCTGTCTCCTCTGCTCTCCTCCTGTTGTTGTAATCATACCTCGGCCAGGGCCACTGATTGGAGATAATCGCCAGTGAGAAAGGGCTCCACTTTTATCTGCCACCACCACAGCTGCAATTCATTGAAGACCTATTGAATGGAGGAGGGAACATTATTATAGCAACCCCCCCCCTCTCTCTCTCTCCCATGTCCTTCTATCCATCTCTCTCTCTCTCTCTCTCTCTCTCTCTCTCTCTCTCTCTCTCTCTCTCTCTCTCTCTCTCTCTCTCTCTCTCTCTCTCTCTCTCTCTCTCTCTCTCTCTCTCTCTCTCTCTCTCTCTCTCTCTCTCTCTCTCTCTCTCTCTCTCTCTCTCTCTCTCTCTCTCTCTCTCTCTCTCTCCCATGTCCTTTCTATCCAATCTCTCTCTCTCTCTCTCTCTCTCTCTCTCTCTCTCTCTCTCTCTCTCTCTCTCTCTCTCTCTCTCTCTCCCTCTCTCTCTTCTCTCTCTATCTCTCTCTCTCTCTCTCTCTCTCTCTCTCTCTCTTCGTCTCTATTCCATCTCTCTCTCTCTCTCTCTCTCTCTCTCTCTCTCTCTCTCTCTCTCTCTCTCTCTCTCTCTCTCTCTCTCTCTCTCTCTCTCTCTCTCTCTCTCTCTCTCTCTCTCTCTCTCTCTCTCTTGGACCCCCCTCTCACTTTATGGCATCTCACTCAGCTGGTACTTTTGCAGTGGAGGAAGGACCCAGCACTATGCTGAATGCCCCCTCGAAGCACGTTGAACAGCAGCTGTTAATCTGGGAGAAAGATGCGATGGATGCGAGGGAGTTGGGAGTTCTACAAAAGGGGTTTCACAAACTCAGCGAGCCTTTCTTCCCCTGAACTCTTTTTGAATTCAGATGTATTCCACTTCCCCCCGCAAGATAGAGTCAGAATCCTCACCCTTCTTTCGAGGGCCTAATGGTTTAGTATATCCACCTGCTGTTGCAATTATAGCAAAGGACAATCTGTTGGGGGGAGGTGAGACCAGAGAGGGGGCGCTCGGTGCCGGGGATAACCCTGTGTAAATGGCACAGCGCAGGTTGGACGGTGGGCCGCTGTGCCCTGGCTCACATACAGAGAAGCCTGCGCTAAACCAGGGTGTATCCCACCGTGACTCTCTGTCTGTTCGACATTCATCAAACCCCATAGCAGATCCTTGGCAAGGTCAACTGTACGGTGTGTCTGGTACGGCCCCTCGGTTTAAACGGTGGTATCATCATAGGATGATATTGATTTAGTCATAATTTGGTGGACATGCAGTTTTTTTCCCCTATTCATAAAGATACATTTATTTTGGCTGCACACATTATTTATAATGCATTCAAACCGAAAAACGTTTTTTAATAGGGGCTCATCATGTTTTATGTGATTTTATATAATTTGAACATTAATCATAAAGAAAACGGAGAAGTGGGCTTCGACAAAGCTATCCAGACATTTCTAGAAGGTTCCTCGCTGACAGCTCTAAGGGAACTCCTTCAGAGAGCATCTCCTTCCCCCGTCATTACGTCCCACACAGCGCTCCTCTCCCTGGATCATCTGGGATCCCTTTCTGCTGCTCCACACACGCCCAGTTAAATGATGTGCCCGCCCCATGCCATGGCAGCTCCCTGCCCCCCCCCCCCCCCCCCTCCGCTGGGCTGTGTGGAGGTGGTGGGTGTCTGGGGACGTGCATGTTGGGCACAGGCATCGCAGCATCCAGCTCCAGTGGAGAGAGAGGGAATTCATGTTGATTCTCACGCTTGGCTTGGCCTGTTTTGCCAGCTGCCATTTATGCTCAGGCATTCATTCTGTATGAGTGAGTGTGTGTGTGTGTGTGTGTGTGTGTGTGTGTGTGTGTGTGTGTGTGTGTGTGTGTGTGTGTGTGTGTGTGTGTGTGTGTGTGTGTGTGTGTGTGGCTGCTTGTGCGTGCACGTTTGTGTGCGTCCTATTTTAGCAAATAGACTGTATTGACCTTTTTATTATTGAAACAATGGTGGAGTAATAACAAATGGAA
>OLKM01000077.1:215947-230947 GCA_900291075.1 Melanogrammus aeglefinus
TGTGTGTGTGTGTGTGTGTGTGTGTGTGTGTGTGTGTGTGTGTGTGTGTGTGTGTGTGTGTGTGTGTGTGTGTGCGTCATATTGATTCGTGGGGAGAATTGTCATGAGTCGAGTCGTGGGCACAGAGGCACCAACAGCACTTGTCTGTGTTATTGTTGTCTTGTCCGAATCAAGTTTCGCAATTCACTCATCTGAAGGCGTCAAATAGAATACACGCACACATACTGATACCTGCATGTGGCACTGTTGATGTCGTCACTGAATCAAGTGCACGCCTCCTGGGGTGTGTTGTGTGTAAGCCTGGACCCCCTTTGGTGTGTGCTACAAACCTCCATTGTTTGCTTTATAATCATTAGGGTAATACCACAGCAGGTCTATTCCTTTATTCTTTTCATTTTATTTTATTTGCTGCACTAATAAAACTAAAACCAGGGCATTCCTTTCTCTGAATTGATGAAACATTTATTTTTAATAACACATCCAGACGAGCTACATTAAATATATATAATTGGCTGGATACATCTCTCATTCAGGGTTATCTGAAACGGATAAGGCCTCCTTTCAGCATATTTGCTGCGAGGGACACTGCTTGATAAAGAGATTATTTTCATTCAGTCTTTTTATCTTTAATTATACATTTTATTAACAGCACTTTTTATATGGAAATATTATTTTATGAGTACTGCTATTTTTTTGACATATTGTATATATTTATTGTTTCTCTTTTTAATTAAATTCGTTTCCTTTAAAACGTGCCTTTTAAATAGACATTTGAATATCTCTGATGTTCTTTTGACCCTATCAGAGCGCCCCTCCATGCAGATTTATCAACACCCAGTTGCGCGCGGCCTGCCTGTCTGTCTGCTGGTCTGT
Organism: Melanogrammus aeglefinus; assembly: GCA_900291075.1. Lineage (NCBI taxonomy): Eukaryota > Metazoa > Chordata > Actinopteri > Gadiformes > Gadidae > Melanogrammus > Melanogrammus aeglefinus. Next base: position 216,821 of record OLKM01000077.1, read on the forward strand.
CTGCCTCTCCACGAGAGATAGCGTTCTCTTCGTCACGCGCTTCATTAATTTAAATGCTAATTGATTCTGCGCGAGGCTTTCAGACCGAGGGCCAAGTCCTGTCGTCCCGCATTGATTGTGCGCGCGCTCAATGCACCTGCTGAAACAGGGAGTGACACGCGCTGACAGCGCAGCCACTCCTGCCTGTCTGTCCGCCTCAAGTGCGCCCATTGATAGGGTTTGAGTGCTTCTAAAAGGTGGGAGGGGGGGAAGACAAGTGCAACACAAAAAAAATGACGTTGGTATAGTTTAAGATTCTGAATTGAGCACATCGAACATGAATAAAAAAAGCTGGTTGGCACACGCGCGGAAACTGGGGAGGAGAAAATAGAACATGAGGCGGTTAAATGATCCGTTCTCCGTTGCTAGGAGACACTGGGGCTGGATGCTACAGATAAACGCTTGGATTTCACCCCTGGCTGCGAACAGAAGATGGAAGAGAGAGTTTGAGAAAGGAGGGGAGAAGAGGAGAGGGGGGTTATAGAGAATGGAGATTGCAGTCTCCAAAAGAGCTAACCTCTATTTTCTTAGATCATGAGTAATTCCTTGTGAAGTAGCCTACGCTATTAAGTTATCATGTATGTTTACAACCTTAATAAGAACTGCAACAATTTCTGGTCTGTGATTAGCGCATCACACACGAAAGGTATTTGGGGTCGCTAATAGCCAAACATCAGATATCAGTTACCTGGGGGGGAAAAAAACATCGCCTAAGCAGCATCGTAGGCTATTCTGCCATTCCATGTCACAAGTCAATCCCCATTCAAGGAAAAAATAAAATAAACCAGGACATGCCCGTTCCTCCTCCGGCAGGAGCCCGGGAGCGGGCTCCCGGATTTATTTTATTTATTTATTTTCTTCTGAGTGCAGGCCGTAATTAGCTGTGAATGGAACTCACGCGGCTGATTGGCGGAGAGAACTCAGGGCAGGGGTCAGGCGTTCTGCGGGCGCGCGCTCAGACAAAGCGGCTGATTGCTATTCATCCATTGATTACAGTCATTTAGGTCTACAGCCCGCTGAAGGAGCCGCCTGTCGCGGTGTCTGGCTCACTGGTGTTCCAGTATTCTAGAGAATAAAATAAAATGAACACTCTAGAAAATATAAGATTGAGTCATCGTCTGTCACTTCTGTACAAAAAAGACTGAGGTTAGATGTGGACATAATGTATCATAAATTGTTTTTTAATAGCCATCCCTTTTGGACTGGAACAATTAAATAAGGTTGCAATACATATTTGGAAATATATATTTGCAATAATATAAACAAAATACAAAAAAAGATGTAACCAAAATAGGTACATAAATAAATACTTGCCTAAAATTTCTGTTAGCTACTGACCATTGAAATAAACTGGAGGCATTAGAAACAATGCTAGGCTTTATACCTTTCTCCACCATCAAACAAATATCCACAATATAACCTATTCCTTATACACACTATGTAGCACTGTTTCACTGATATCACATACAAGCCGGATCTGACGCGACACCACAGACCCTGTGGGTCACACCTATTCAATTACCCCCTCTTGTACATAGTTCACATGAAGGTTTGTGTCTGCTCACACTGGACGTGTGCGCGTGTGTGTGCACGTGCGTGTTGTGCGTAGGTTCCATGGTGGTGTAGTATACAGTGACACGTTGCTGAAGCCCTCTGGGAGGAGGAGGGGGGGGGGGCTTCCGAAGGTGACCTAGTTCACTTGATTATTGTCAGCAGAAGGCAGCAGCAGAGTCTCCATCATCAGCCGTGCTTTGTGCCGGGGCACTGAACTGTGCCTTGGACCCTGGGACGGCCCGATTGGACTTGTGTAATGAAGCTCGACACACACACACACACACACACACACACACACACACACACACACACACACAACACACACACACACACACACACACACACACACACACACACACACACACACACTTACAAGCACACTCTTCCCCCCCCCCCACACACAAACAGAGGCGAACAAACGTGCATACACACAAACAAACGCACGCTTGCACACCCACACACATACTTTCACACTCACACATACATTATCACCCTCACACACATACATGCATGAACAACCCCCCAAATACACACACTCAAAAAATCACACACACACATGCACACACACACACACACACACACACACACACACACACACACACACACACACACACACACACACACACACACACACACACACACACACACACACACACACACACACACACACACACACACACACACACACACACACACACACACACACACACACACACACACACACACACACACACGCAGGCACGCACAGTGTGGTGTGCAGGAGGACCAGTAGAATTTATAACAGCCATTTATTACCTTCTCCTTTATCTGCAGCCGCTGCAGCGTCGTGCGGGTGCAGGCGCCGCGACAGCATCATTATGGGCCATTATGGGGAGGAGGGTTGGGGGGAGATGGAAGCCAGGGAGGGTGATGGATGCGGCCAAGCCCGGCCTGTCATTACGCCACCTATTGGGTTTCACACTCGCTCGCTTACTCACAAAATGGCGGCGGGCAGGCGCCGCCGCACCCTTCCCCACCGCAACATGGCTCCCATCTGGACTAATAAGTGACACGGCGTACGAGTCGTTTCCTGCATTCGATTGCTTTTCTCTCGAACGGCGTCCTGTGTGTGCGTGTGCGTGTGTGTGTGTGTGTGTGTGTGTGTGTGTGTGTGCGTGTGTGTGTGTGTGTGTGTGTGTGTGTGTGTGTGCGCGTGTGTGTGCATGCGTGCGTGCGTGTGTTATGAGCACGGAAGAAATACAATCAGTGGTGATACAGTGAAATGAGCCACAACAGCCAGTATGTCTATTTCAACGTTCATTCAAGATGGGGTTGAGCAAGAACAAGCAATATTTACAAGTGAAATGTGTTTAGTTAAGGAGTACTGCTAGTTGTTTGGATGAAATACAATACACAGGTGAGAGAGAGAGACAAGTTGGAAGCAAACAAAAACGAATAACATACATGTAAGGGAACATTGTCATTATGATATTCACACGACGCCCAGACTACTGAGGGACACAACTCTGTGGTCGTCCTAAAGTTACTCATCATGAATACAATACATTCAGCAATACAGAGGCAACAACCACAACATCATCATCATCATCATCATCATCATCATCATCCTCACATCCTTAATATAAATAATCACTTCGACATCACAAGAGTCGCTTCGGGAACTCGACATTGTAAAAAAAAAAACAACACCACATAAAAATGAGACCGGAGGCTGGAGACCGGCTCCGCTCTCTGTTCCTGTCCGCTCCCTTTTTTTCTTTTTTTTTTACAGAGTACAAAAAGGTGCCGTTGAGGATGAGACGCTAAGGCCTTCGGTACGAAGGCATTTTAAGAAAAGAAAAAAGAAAGTCTGTTGTTTCCTCCACACATGTTCGTTGGTTTTGATAATGTCAGTGAAGGAGCAGAACTCCCCCTCCTCCCTGGAATCAGAGGAAACCGACCAATGAGGGATCTACACCGGCTTTCCACTAATATGAACAAACACTTTTGGTGGGTGGGGGGGGGGGGGGGGGGGGGTTGACAGGCCGGACACACAGCGAAGAACGCTTCCATTTTGGGCCGGTGCGTCCTCCGTGATGGTATGCAGCCGCTTGCCGCTCCTAGCTCGGGGAGCTTCAGGGCCCCCCATCTGTTCCCTCTCGTGGTGGGGGTCTATCGCCCCCAGAGCGTCGCTGCCATGCCAAATGGTCGCTTTCCTCTCCCCTTCCCCTCCCCTCCCCTCCGGCTCCCGATTGGAAGTCCTGGGTCACGTGACCAAACCTGGCTGCCACTGCTGCAGTGCGACGCCGCAGTAACGCGGGGGGGAAAGTAACGGCGGAGGAAGGGCGAAGGAGGGACATGTGGGGGTATGGTGAGGGGGCGTGGTGGGCGGGACTACTATACAACCATTCGTATCCCCCCCCCCTCCCTCCCCTGTCTGTGTCTCGGCCCGGAGAAAGTCATAAAACAGGGGGTCCCTGTCCTGCGATAGGGTGGGTGATGGATTGGGTGACGGTGTGGTGGGTGGGGTGCGTGGTGGGTGGGGGTGTCATCACAGCCCTCTGCTTGCGTTGGGCCTCAGTTTGATCACCCACTCTCCTGCAGGGTTGCTGTTGTAAAGGTCCAGAAGGTGTGTGTTGGGGTCCACACAGTGCTCACCTACACGCGCACGCGCACACGCACACGCACGCGCACACACACACACACACACACACACACACACACACACACACACACACACACACACACACACACACACACACACACACACAAAAAACAAAACAGGACATCGGAAGTTGAGCAAAAATTAGAGGGAATGACAAAAAAACTAAATCATGTTTCTAGGTTCTAGTACGAGGCAGAATTGTTAATAGCAATGATGATCTAGAGCAACAAACCCAACCTTTTTTGTCCTCCATACCCCTCATCAGTAAGGTTCAGCTAGGCTTCACTGACACCAAACCACCGGTTATCCGTCACTAATATAACACTTCTTCTTGTATCTTCTAGTACTGCTGAACTGATCGACCACAACATTTGAGATATGTTAAGCTAAATCGGAATCTCACAGAACCTCTTGGATACATACACGCCTGCTTGAGAATCCAATCCAATATTTCCCTTATCATAATATTATGAAAAAAACCCAAACATAATCTGGACTGAAAACATGGGAGACGAAGCTATTCATTTTCCCCTCCCACTGCACAAAGGTAAACTTGAATCAAACTATGTGACAGCTACCGACAGGTGTCCGCTGTTTGGTACATCTGTGCAGCCAGCCCGCTGCCCAGGCACGTAGCTCTACATGTGTGCGATGAGCATTTGTCTGCTTGGATAGCTGCAGATGCCCTGCCTGGATCTCTCTCTCTCTCTCTCTCTCTCTCTGGCGCTTTACGCCATCAGTTCAATGCGTACGGCCTCATTAGCCCAGCGAGCAGAAAGACATGCACATTTTACCCACTCTCCACTCAGATTAGGAGAGGGACTTTGATGTTTGCGTGGTTTCTACCTACCAATGTTCCCCCCAACTTCATAGATGGCACAGTCCGGATAGACCGTGGAGCCGTTCCTATGGAGATGGGATATTAGGATTATTATTATTATTATTACGCTCATATTTTGGTAATTATTTTTTGGTAATTGTTTTGGTCAGGCATGCTTTGTTAGGGTCATATTACATATACAATCATACACATAACAATAATCATTGCATGTTTTTTCAATCTTTAGTGTTTGTCAAGCTAGGAAGTACCACTTACGATGTAGCAAAAAGGTTATCTCCTCAAATGTACCCTTTTGCAGATGGATTCGCTTGATTCATGATAGTGCAGCATTTAAGGTTTCACCTTTTTGTGGCGTTTTGTAGTGAGTGTACAAATCTGGGTCCACATTTAGTGCACTACTTAATACCCATAATGCACAGTAATCTAGTCCAGCCGCTAGATTTCCGGGGGATTATTAATGCCCGAATTCCCCATTCTTATTCCCCTTTACCTAAACACTATAGCAATAGTGAACTAAAGAGTGTTCACTACTCAGGAAATGAGGAATAAGGTGCTCCACATTTTGACCGTAGCTAGACCTCTCCTTACCGCCGTAGCTTGCCCTTGCTCTTGTCGGGGCTGTGGAGGAACTGTCTGTGGAACTGGGCCAGCAGGTCTGAGGCCCTGGAGGTGACGGTGACCTGGACCTCCATGGTGCTGCTCACCAGGTCTCCCACCTGCACCTTCACCGTCCTGAAAGGCTGCACCACCGCACCAACACAAGGTTTCTACGTCAAGTCCAGTCCGGTATGTTTTGTGTAAACGCAATCAATCGGGATGCATTAAAAATTGATTCTAGCGTAAAATGAGGTCAGGATTTTGTGCAGATGCAAGTTCTTGGAAAATGATTAAATAAAATAATAATCTCTTTCTATGCTTTTTCATGCTTTATTATAGAGTGAGATCAAGATGAATGCATGGAAGACAAAGGGGAGGACATGCAGCAAAAGAGCAGGAGCAGGATTGAAACCCAGGTCGCTGCGGTCAGGACTGAGCCTGTATGGTACACGCTCTACCCGCTGAGCCACCGGGCTGACCCAAATAATCTCTTTCTTAAATATAGTCTTCGTCTTCATAACAGAATTATTCTGGATGAAACTAGGATAAGCCATGAGACATAGTGTACAGACTGGGCGACAGACCTCGGAGGTGTCCTTCTGGGTGGAACTAGGACATAGGACATAGTGTACAGACTGCGGGACAGACCTCGGAGGTGTCCTTCTGGGTGGAACTAGGACATAGGACATAGTGTACAGACTGCGGGACAGACCTCGGAGGTGTCCTTCTGGGTGGAACTGGGACATAGGACATAGTGTACAGACTGCGGGACAGACCTCGGAGGTGTTTTTCTCGGGCTTGTCTCTGGTGTCCGTGTGGATCTTCCTCAGCAGGTTCTTGATGCGGCGGTCGTAGAACTGGTAGCGGCGGTTGCTGTTCTCGTTCAGCTTACGCACCTGGCTCATCAGGAAGTTGGGAATCTGAGGTCAGAGAAACAGCGCGTAAGCGCGCGGACGTGGGCTCCCGTTCCATTCGACACCATATCACCGAGGGGCCACCGCTGTCAGACTGCGTCCCCCCCCCCCCCCCCCGGGCCCCACAGGGCGGCACCACCACTGACCGTCCAGAGCAGGTCCTGGTAGCGGATCAGCAGCCTCATGATGTCGGCCGCCTTCTCGGCGTGGCCCTTCTCGGCGCCGCCGTCCGTCAGCCGGCTGGGCACGGCCTTGTGCAGGAACAGGTTGGGCGCCATGATGGTGGCCACCGCCCACAGAGTCATCCGGTTCCTCCTCTCCCTCGACACGACCTTGCTGAGGAACTCCAGCAGGGCCTGCCGTGGGGATTTGGGGGGTGGTGAGGGAGGGAGAGGGAGGGAGGGGAGGGAGGAGAGAAAGAGGAGAGAGAGAGAGAGGAGAGAGGAGAAGAAGAGAGGAGAGGAAGAGAGAGAGAGGAGAGAGAGAGAGAGAGAGAGAGAGGGAGAGGAGAGAGAGAGAGAGAGAGAGAGAGAGAGAGAGAGAGAGAGAGAGAGAGAGAGAGAGAGAGAGAGAGAGAAGAGAGATGGTGAAGTCACGGAAGCAGAGCACGGATATGCAGAACGACAGCACCACATGGAAGTAGTCATGCAAGCATGCCGGTGCGTGTGTGCGCGCAGGCGTGCGTACAGCGCCCGCGGGCCTTCAAACGCACAGATTGGCCAGACACACACACCGTGTTTGTGTTTATGTGTGTGAGGGTGTGTGTGTGTGTGTGTGTGTGTGTGTGTGTGTGTGTGTGTGTGTGTGTGTGTGTGTGTGTGTGTGTGTGTGTGTGTGTGTGTGTGTGTGTGTGTGTGTGTGTGTGTGTGTGTGTGTGTGTGTGTGTGTGTGTGTGTGTGTGTGTGCGTGTGTGTACCTTCAGTGTGTTCCTGTTGGGCTCTGGCAGCAGCAGGATCAGCAGGTTCAACATGTGGAGCTTCTGTTTCAGCTCTGTAATGTCTGTAGGGAAAAAAGAGGAGAACATATATTAATAAGAGATTGTGAGTGTACACACACCCCCCCACACACAGACACACACACTGTCATACACAGTACTCATTTCCTCTCGGTTTGCCCCCAGAATAATAGGATGTGTAAAAGATTAATGGCATTGTGACAGCCGGCCATTAGGATTTTGTTAGCGTATGTCTCGGTGATCATACACATCATTCATCACCAGCAACCAAAAAACACTCATTTCCCACCCCGCATGCGCCACAGCCCTACCTCTAACCCTGTAGTACACTGCCTTTGTTCCACGGACTCACTTTTAAGTTCAAGTCGTTGAACCTTTTGGGTTCGACACAACACTGCAGAAGAATCGGGTTATCAGCCCAACACATCTTAATGGAGGATCATCTTAGTGAGAGCCATGGAGATAAGCTAAGGACAGGTGGGGCATCACAGTGAACGTCAACGACACAGACCCCCTCCATTCGATGGAGGAGGAGGAGGAGGAGGAGGAGGAGAGGAGGAGGAGGAGGAAGGAGGAGCGAGACAGACACGGTAGGAGGATGGAGGAGGAGGAGGAGGAGGAGGAGGAGGCCGTGTCGATGTGATTGTGGCGTGGTTGATTAGCCACAGATGAAGTGCCCAGGCTGGGACGATAAGGGTCTTAATGAAGGACACTCCTTTGGCGAGATGGTCTCCTCAAAAGACACAGAACATTTCCATTGTGTATCTAATGTCTAATCAATTTGAAAACGGGTTTTATTAAAAATACTTGGATGCATTACAATTTTTAAATGTTTACCAGTTGAACTCAAATAATAAATAAACAAAAACAATGCCCCATTAGCCCCTAGGTATTGATAACACTATACCAAAGGAAAATAGATAAAACCACAGATAACACCTTTTATATATATTGATTATTCCACTGTTTTGTGTACACAGGACGACAATCTCCATTAAAGAACAATATCCATCTCTCTCGACCTATTTCACATAGCGGTATTATTGGGTCCTTGGTGGGTAAACCTTATACAACCTTTGGAGAAATGCAATCTCCATTGAGTTGCCACGGTTCCCCCCATATTCACACGCGCACACACACACGCAACCATGCACACACATACACAAAACACAAACACACACAAACACACACAGACAAAAGACTCATACGCACACACACATAAAAGACAGACATACACCAGCATACAGAAAAGACACACACACACACACACACACACACACACACACACACACACACACACACACACACACACACACACACACACACACACACACACACACACACACACACACACACACACACACACACCCACCCTCCTCTCCTCCTCACACTGTGATCACACTGTGATCAACAGCCAATAGGCAGCCAGCCGGGGCCTGGGGGGGCCGGGGCCTGGGGGGGCCGGGGCCTGGGGGGGCCGGGGCCTGGTGGGGCCGGGGCCTGGGGGGGCCGGGGCCTGGGGGGGCCGGGGGGGGGCCGGGGCCTGGGGGGGCCGGGGCCTGGTGGGGCCGGGGCCGGGCCCTGCGACTCACCTCTGACGGCGCTGAAGGTGTTGAGGTGCTCAGCGGTGAGCAGCGGCGACGGAAGCTCCCGGATGAACTTCTTGAGCAGGGCAGCGGCGTCGTTGGGGCTGACCTCGTCCCAGTCCACCCCCCCGGAGTAGAAGGTGGTCTCCAGGGTCTGCTGCAGCAGCTGGGAGAGGAGACACACGTTAGCATGTTGTTCATGGTGCTTACACGCCCAGGCTGAGGCTTTGTTTTGCTGATGATAGCAACCCGGTATCACGAGATCTCGTGCTCATGCGCACGAAACGCGTTAATCTATTGAATCGTGTCCCAGAGTACGATTGTTCGACTTTTTTCGTGAAACGCATCACGAAATGTTAACCAATGCATTCTGAATGCACATCCTTCACACTATATTCTTCGTCATAACTATCAAACCAAACATCCTTCACGTTCGCCGAGCGACGATTATGAAAGTAAAATGCACATTTCTCGCTAAAAATGTTTACATAAACACTTTTAATGGCGTAACCCGCCATTAAAAGCATTAAAAGCGTCTATCCGTGACTACGTCACGGATAGACGCTGTGAGCATCTTTCCTATTGGATAGTTTTTAGGATATTTTTCTGTGAAAATGGCGGACATACTTTTTATTCTGGGTGGAAAATATGATATTTTAGCATAGTTACGCCATTAAAAGTGTTTATGTAAACATTTTTAGCGAGAAATGTGCATTTTACTTTCATAATCGTCGCTCGGCGAATGTGAAGGATGTTTGGTTTGATAGTTATGACCAAGAATATAGTGTGAAGGATGTGCATTCAGAATGCATTGGTTAACATTTCGTGATGCGTTTCACGAAAAAAGTCGAACAATCGTACTCTGGGACACGATTCAATAGATTAACGCGTTTCGTGCGCATGAGCACGAGATCTCGTGATACCGGGGGATGATACACACTTTGTCTTGCTGTTAAAGGTGAGATTAGCCGTTACAAGACGTTTTAAAAGTATGCCTCTTCTGACATTGCAGTTGGGCGTGTCCACCTTGATGTGTACCGTTTAGATGAGTAACGTTGGCTACAGTTCACTGGGTAGGCTGGTAGACTGATCTATCCAGCATACATCTAGGTGGACACACCCACTTGTGATGTCAGAAGAGGCAGAATTTCTCACCAGCTTGTAAGAGCTTATCACACTCACACCTGGTGGTATTATGTGTCACCTACAAAGAACCCGTTAAGGTAGTCGATAGAAGGAACCAGTGATCAGGTTTAAGATATATACACACCCTTCTGCATACTGCTGATGTTTGCTGATTATGTTTCAGAGACCAAACACATGTTGAGACAATTTTGGTAAATAACCATCTAGCAAGTACATTCATATTACTTAGTAGTTCATTGATTTGACAGTCCCTGCTAGATTCAAAGGTGCTACTACTACTACTACTACTACTGCTATTGCTATGTCATGTTTCATAGAGAGGGACAGTTGGGTCACCTTGATTCTGGACTGAGAGCCGGGTACCCGCAGAATGCCCTCAGACTCGACCCCTTTCTTCTCCAGGAATGACAGTAACTGCAGAAACGAATAGAAACAAATTCGATGACACCAGGAATGAGAAAGAAGCGAAGGAGCTGGAAAGAGTCAGTTGATTTGCCGAATGATATGTAGCGCTTGGCTGCCCCCGCTGGTGGTACCTGGTAACTGATACCACAGCCAGGGTGTGGCCCAGATGCCGACATTACAATGAATTCTGTTAAGCCGTCCAAACAAAATAATGAATATGTTGTGGGAAAGAACGTATATGTTGGAGGTATTAAATAGATAATTAAAGTATGCTGAAGCTAACCACATTAAGATCAAATCAAATCAAAGAATAAATGGGATAATTAGGAGAAAGACCGTTTGGTTCTATTTAATTCCTGCTTTCATATGACTCATTCTCCGACCACTTATGATATGCTCGGGCTGCAATGCAACATGAGCTCTCCCACTTATCACAGCAAAACGGTGACTCGAGCGAGCGTGTGATTGGTGCTCACCGCTTGCAGGAGGAGAGGTGTGGTGGTGCTGGGCTTGACTCTCTGGTCGTTTTCCAGTAGCGTTGCCAGGGGCACTCCGAACAGAGCGCTCTCTGAGGAGGGAAAAACGATGGGCTGTTATAACTGTCAACCTTACTTTCACCTTCAACACTCCCTCTGCCTGATCGTATATTCGTCTGTTCTAACAGGGCGCAACACTGCCCTCTGGTGGCCACAATAATGTGTGCACGAGTGTATCTGTGGATCGGTGTGTAGCTGGTGTTATACATACTGTATGGATTGATGTTTAATATATGTTTTAAATTGCTGTTCAAATTGTTGTGCTTCTGTTTGTGTGTGTGTGTTTGTGTGATCCTGTGTGCTAAGGTCAGTGTGGGTGTAACTATGTGTGCGTGTATTAGTCTGTTTTGTCTGTGTCTTTTTTGTGTATGTGAATGTAAGTCTGTCTTTTATGTGTGTGTGTGTGTGTGTGTGTGCGTCTTTTTGTATTTGTGTGTGTGGGTGTGTGCGTGAGCGCGCTCCTGTGTGTGTAAGTCAATGTGAGGGTAACTGTGTGTTTCTTTGTGTGTGTGTTTGTCTTGTCTGTGTCTTTTGTGTACGTGGGTGTATGCCTGTCTTTTTTGTGTCTTTTGTGTATGTATGTCTGTGCGTATGTGTGTGTTTGTCTGTGTGCCCCTGTGTGCGTAGGTTACTGTGAGGGTAACTGTGTGTTTGTGTGTGTGTGTGTGTGTGTGTGTGTGTGTGTGTGTGTGTGGGTGAGTCTTTCTTTTCTGTGTCTTTTGTGTAGGTAGGTGTATGTCTTTCTTTTTGTGTTTGTGTGCTTCTGTGTGTTTTGTGCACGTGTGTGTGTGTGTGCTTACGTGTGTTTGTGAGTTTCTGTGTGTGCTCCTGTGTGCGTGGTCAATGTGGGGGCAACTATGTGTGTGTGTCTGTCTTGTCTGTGTCTTTTGTGTACATGGGTGTATGTCTTTTTTGTGTTTTTGTGTATGTTTGTGTTTGTGTGGGTGTGGGTGTGCATGTGTGTTTGTGCTCCTGGGTCAATGTGAGGGTAACTATATGTTTGTGTATGTGGCTGTATGTCTGGCTTTTTTGTGTCTTTTGACTATGTGTATTTTTGTGTGTGTGTGTGTGCATGCGTTTGTGTGTGCGTGCATGAGTGCACGTGCGTGTGCACGTGTGACTTTTGTGTATATTTGTGCATTTGTGTGAGTGTGTGCGTATGTGCGCATGCCTGTGAGTGGGGGTCTACTCCGGTCCGCAGCCTACCTGCCATCTTCCTTTTGGACATCTTCTGCCTCTTGACCTCCAGCTCCAGCAGGTCACTGAGCGCCGTCATGTCGATGAGCGCCAGCTGGCGCACCTTCTTCAGGTCCCCCGGGGACAGGTCCTGCACCCGGGTCACGCCCAGGCGACACTGGGGGCAGACCACCCTCTGAGAGGCCGAGAGGGAGAGCGAGAGAGAGACGGACAGAGGGGGCTTCAGATGACCGTCCTTTACAGCTGGAGTGGAATGTGGAGTTTGCAGAAATGGGACACACAGCGCTTTGAGACTGAAGCCCAGAGCACGCGGCCGTGTTGGGACAGACGCACAATCGTTTTTCTAAAAGTTCGGGTACAGAATTCAGTCCTGTACGAAAGTGGTCAGAGGGAAACAGAGAGAGAGGGTAGGAGAAGAGAGAATCACATCTCTCTCTCTCTCTCTCTCTCTCTCTCTCTCTCTCTCTCTCTCTCTCTCTCCCCATATCTTTATCTCTAAGGGAGAAACAACTTCATGGACTTGGACTTGGAGGGAAGCGAAATGGAGAAAGAGATAGAGAGAGACATATATTGAGAAATCAAGATGGACAAGGTAATGGAATAAGTCTGGGGGGGGGACAAAATGATGGACATTTGGACGTTCCAAATTCCATATTTGAATAAAGAGAAGAAGAAAATGTAGGATATACCTTTGAGGAAGAGACCAGAGCTAGGGAGGTGAATCTTCACCACATTTGGAAAGTGTTTTTACACCCCTAATTTACGGCATTTACATTTACACACACACACACACACACACACACACACACACACACACACACACACACACACACACACACACACACACACACACACACACACACACACACACACACACACACACACACACACACACACACACACCATTGTGCTGAGCTAAAAGCCCCCATTCATCTCCTCTGTGTACCCCTGTTATCTAACAAACAACAGCCAGCTCATTAGAACTGGATAAAATCATGAAGTATGTGTGCTCATTACAGATGGGCCATGAAACTATGAACACACACAAGGCTGTAATACGCCCAAAAACAATGCTGTAATCCAAAAACATTGGACGAACATTCTGAATAAAGGTCCCATTCTTATACTTGAAAGCTCATTCTCAGAACTAGCAACCAAGACATACCTTGTTATTATATTTTGATTGTTTTCAGAATCCACAGCATCTACTTCCCTAAACACTTGAATGAAGTAGCCCACTATATTTCATGTATTTTGTTGCAACATTTTATATGTTTTCCTGTTCCCCATGGATTCTCTGCATAGTAGCAGTGACTCTCAATAGCATTTCAATTGTCCCTAAATGGTAAATAGCAGCTTTCCAAGCTTGGTAGACCAGATGTGAGTGTATGTGTAGGGAGAGAGAGAGAGAGAGAGAGAGAGAGAGAGAGAGAGAGAGAGAGAGAGAGAGAGAGAGAGAGAGAGAGAGAGAGAGAGAGAGAGAGAGAGAGAGAGAGAGAGAGAGAGAGAGAGAGAGAGAGAGAGAGAGAGAGAGAGAGAGAGAGAGAGAGAGAGAGATAAAGGTGTGGGAGAGTGTGTGCATGGCCTTACAGGCAGGGTTCCTTCTTCTTTCCTGCTGTTGCTCTGGGGGAGCTTGGCCTGCTTCAGGAAAATGGCTGCCTGATCACAGTAGGCCACATCCGTGATGAAGACCTCCTCCTTCAGACCGCTCTG
>OLKM01000077.1:235947-237284 GCA_900291075.1 Melanogrammus aeglefinus
AGATCGATGTGGGCAAAAATGTGCGGAATACATTGTCATATATAGCACATAACCCAGAAATAGGTACAGCATCATACACCTTTTTTCTTGTACAACATCTGGCCTCCCCCAGCTGTGACAAGCCGAAACACCCTCATGTGAGACTACATGGGCATAGAAGACTCCATTAGGCTCGACAAGACCACCATAAACCCAGGGCCAGTCCTGGTGTTCTTGTGAACAGCAGGACAGGCTGATGCAGCAGGACCCGGAGTGTGCACAGTACTGCTGGTTTTAAAGTTAGGAGAAATGAGCCAATAATCATTGGAAAACTAGAAGTATATAAACAATATCCATTAGATTACTATTACTTCTCATATTCATACTAATAACCCTCATGTTTGTTTCTTTTTTACACATAAAACCAATTAATCTCACTATTCACTACACATTGCGTGGAATTTAAACTATAGAAAATATTAATTCAATCCATCAAACACGTTTGACCTTAAGGCAAAGGATGAGGAAGTTCTTCAAGTCACGCAGCCCTTGCATTTGTCTGGTTGGAAATAAAGGAGAAGAAATTAGAGCCGAAAAGTTGAACAAACGGTAGGAGCTAATAAATCGAATCAGTCTCAAACCCCTGCAGGCATTATGTGTGTAAGGGAAGTGTTTGTAAAAGTGTTACGACATATAGTGCTTGGAATCAAACACAGGGGGAACAGTCGGAGCTCATGGTTGCAAAAAAAACACCTTTATTTTTTCCATTCCTCAAAGTAATGAGAAGCTTTGAGAAACTCTGCACTTGATAAGCTACCCATAGTAATTATATAGATGTGTGAAAGTGAACTGTAGCCTAACGATAGATGCAATAGATATAATGAAACTGCAAAAACAGAACAAGAGTCTCCCTCAGCCAGGCTCTATACACCCTGTCACACAACATGTAGACAGCCGACCACAAAACCTCCGCAGAGCACAGGGCTGCATGATCAATCGAGGTTGGGTCACGGGGGGGAAATCTGTACACTTGGTTGTGTCACCCAATGAAGCAGCAATGCAAAAAACAGATTCAGAGAAGGACCTTCCAAACACTCCTACTACTTATTACTAATAACTGCTTCCCAGATAATGGGGTCCTCTCTGCACCAAACGGTAGGCTTGTTTCAATCCAAATCAAATAACATTGCTATAAGCCTTTTCTCCTACCTGCTGCGGTGCTTCGAGCTCTTGGGCACGCGCGGACGGCGGCCCCCACGCATCCGAAACCGATGGAGTCTGTTGAGAGCCAAGTGTGTGGCGGGAGCCACCAGCGCAGCTTCCCCACTAGCCATCGCAACTCAGGCTGGAGGGTCTAC
>OLKM01000077.1:248717-328717 GCA_900291075.1 Melanogrammus aeglefinus
AACAACTATTTTCCCATTCCCACACGATTAAAACCTAACGTTTTGAGGTATTAATCCCTAAACGGACGGCTATTCTTTCATGTGCCAAATTGACTCTCCAGCGTCACCCTGTGTTCAATTAACGAAAAAAAAGCCGAGAATAGCCAATGTCAGCATTATAATTCACTCACTCTATTTTACAACATAGCCTATGTATTTATCGAGAAGCCATCAAAGTGGTCGCATATCATTATAAAATAACAAAATCAAGACGTCATGCTTATCCATAAAAGTGCTTACATTTAAAATGTCGATAATCGTCACTCATTTTAAGTGTGATTTCCTTATGCTGCCAACAGAGGGCAACCTTGGATTTTATTCATGAAATGCTGAGGATGTTCATCGAACTGAGAGAAACCAATCATTTGCATTTGCTTCAATACCATGCACTTCCTTAAAAGCACTTGTTACCTCATGAGGTGTGTCTTCTAACCATATACAAAATATTTGTTTTCTAGTAAGCTGTCTTATTGCATGCAAACACACACATTTCCGCAGCAGTGGTTTTAAATTCCCCTGGTCTAATACAATCAGTGACATGGAGTGTATTCCAAATTGGGGTGTTGTGTGTGCGGTGCCTCAGTCAGTATGAAATCACTTGGGGATGGAAGAGAACTGGAACTGTTTATTACAGCTTTGCAAGACAGTGCAGATCACGCAGAGGGACTTTCCCTCTTGCAGTTGGGTAAACAATGCTTATTCACCTGGTTCACTCCCTGGTTCACTTCATTCAGTTAGCTGTATACCTCCATGACTTCAGCCCCATGGTTCCTTCCTAAGTTCCCATCTGATTAACAGAATACTAAAGTAAACGGAATATATTAGTAGTTTCCTCTCCCTCTGTCTCTCTGGCTCTCTGATTATACGTGGTGGCACTCTCAGACAATACAGTCAGTCTTCATGATGCTTCCAGCATAGAGTGATTTATCCACTTTGCTCTCGCTGTTTTGGTCCGCAAGAGCATTGCCAATGCTACGTGGTTATTTGAATATGCAGTGGAGAAGGCTCTGGTCTCTGTCACCACATGGAACTCAGTAAAAGGGGAATATGGATCATAGTTATCAGTGGTTGATACTGGACTACTACAGGCATTTACCGTGCACACCCACTGAGACTACACATATAAATGCAGGAGATTGAACGTTTGTAGATCTATAACATGGCACTCATTCTCATTCTGAGTGACTCATTCTCCAAAGTCCTTCAGCTTAGCTTCTTTATATCAATGCTGTTAATATTTAATGGTATTACTGTGGCCAAAATCCTTTTAAGATAATCTTTGATGATGCAATCACCATCATCCAACCCATGTTTTTTTTTACTACTCCTAATTTACGCACTTTCAATAGGAATATAAAGAGGAAGACATCTTTTTGCCAGAATGACTTGTGCTGTCATTTGCATTGCTATCTCTACATCTTTCTATAGAGCCATGCCATTATGTCATGCTGTGCCATAATCAAAGCTGGCAAATTGAATTGCAGAGCGTGACAAAAATCTTTTTGTGAAGTGTACGTTTTGCATATGCCGAGGTCCATCAACACCGCTTGAATATTAACCACGCTGACAAGACTATAAGTTCCTTTCAAGAGTTCATTCTTCGACAAATTTATTGAACATATCATACTCCATTGTTATATACTTATTTGCATACTTTCACATGATTTTCATACAATGTAGTTAAATTGTTTGGTTGTTTGCATCACTGGAGAATAATGGACAGATATCTTTATTGTGAAATAAAATAGAAGAAGTGATGATGGTGAGAAAAGGTCCATACCATGCAAGGTCCAGGGAATTTTCAAATGGAATTTCAAAAACTCTGCACTACAGGATTGGAACAATAATATAATTCCTAAAATAACCACAACAATAAATCAAAAACTCAACCATCTATGTATGGGAAAATTAAGATGAAAACATCCACAGGGTGGATTCAGGCCTGCCTCCTATAAATAGGCTATCAACAATAAGCTGTATATTTGAGATGCCGCACTGGGTCGATTAACTTATATGAAAAGCATTTTGTTCTGTGCTTTGTTCCCACCAATATAAACCCTTATGTCTCCTTAGAATGGACCTTTGCCTCAACGTTCTGTGGGGTACTTTGAGCAATTTAAAAAATATATACAGTATGTAATACGTTTTCCTGAGATACTAGGTTAATTTATTATTTGGCAGGTGAAATATTGCAATTTTCCTCTTCATAAAATGTCAGAATAAAATAATATTGGTGATATCCTTGTGCCGGGGAGGACCGCTGGTAATCAATTAAAGTATTCTTCATCGTTGAAAGATTGCTCTCTATGAGCTGCCTTCTTCGGGTGTTGGTTCAGAGGGACCTAGGTGGGATTTGACCCCACATCATAACTGCAGCAGGTAGAAAACATGTCTGTATATTCTACAATGAAACATTTTGAAGAAGAACCTTACAAAGAGCCCACAATTTATCTCTCGAAAAAACATTTGGCATTTTCTCGTTCTCATTCTTATCTAAATGTTCTGGTCCAGAATATTTATTGCAGTTCGTCGAGCTAATGTGTCATTACCAAACGACTAAGGCTTTATCTCGTGTCCCCGGGAGATAAGCCCCTGAGAGCCCTTTAGCGGGGTCTCTATCCCAGACTCCTTTGAATTCTTCCGAGGCCCATAAGTGGCCTCATTTGTGCATGTAACCGCCCAAGAGACAGACCAAGTGTCATTTGCAACTGTCCAATTTGCATGTCCGCTACTCACAGGGTGCATTTCAAGTGCCCAGACACTGAAAAACCAGACTATTCATGGTTCCCATATTTTTGGAATCTACATTCACGTTCAATCTTTTCAAATGTTCCCTTGTCTGACCTGATGACACTATTATACCTTCATTTTGTGAAATCGCTCAGAAGAACATGATTGCTCTGAACACTACAATCACATCTGCAGTGATTATGAGTGACCTGGCATGTAGCCTATAGGCAGACAAAATATGAGGACAGTGCTCATATGTACGCCAGGACAGAGTCAATGTCTGTCCTCATCCAGTAGTTTCTTCTCAGAACAAGTGAAACCATCATAATCATAGATCCATCCAGTTGGGATTTCTCTGTGCTTTTTGCTTTGGCTGCTGGTGGCTGATCAAAAACAGCACAGATAATGAATGAACAGAACCAACGTTTGGCCGGAGCTAAGAAATGAGAGAGGAGATGGGATGAGCACTCTGACAGCACGAGGTGCATTACGGACACATTATGGTATCGACAAGCAGACATCGAAAACACTGTGGGACACCCTGAGAGGGGAGGCAAAACGCTTCCCACTCTCACAGTGTTCCGAGGAGAAAGAGAAAGCCTAATGCTTCATGGCTCTCATCGAGGCACATGTTCACGAGCACTGCTGTCATGACACCTGATAAATAACAAGCAACCGTGATTGCCGTCAATTTGGGAAATAGGAGGCAGAGTGGCCGATAACGAGGGCGATCTTGTAGCCCTGCTCGTTTGAAGGCCTTTAGCTAAATGGTTCAGTTCTGACATGGTGGGCACTGTTCAGCACCCATTTCAAAATATGCATGCGACAAACTTTGTGTGTTTGTGTGTGTGTGTGTGTCTGTGTGTGTGTGGGGGGGGAGGGTGGCTGTATGTATGTGTGTGCCTTTGCGTGTATGCCTGCATGTTTGTGTTTGTGTGTGTGTGTGTGGGTGGCTGTATGTATGTGGGTGCCTTTGCGTGTATGCCTACATGTTTGTGTTTGTGTGTATGTGTGTGTGTGTGTGTCTGAAAGAGATCCATGCTACAGGCAATTAAATATTTGTCTTCCATCAACTACGATAATTAGTTGTTTTTTTTATATTAACATGTTATAAACAAAATGTACTTTTAAATTAGACCTTTTTGACAAAATGTATTAATATTCAATTATACGATGTACTGTCATAGACATCATCATCACTGGTTCACATAAGAAAAACGATAAAGGTTGCAGAGAACATAACTGGGTACAGCAAAAAAAAAAAAGGCAACGGTTTCAACAGTAATCTTACGGTTTCTCGAGCACCAAGTAACACTTCGAAATATCCAGGGAAAAGTGTGCATCATGGAGGCGAGACAGCAGCAGGCCATGAAATATGTAGAGGGCAAAGTGCTGAGAGACTCCACACTATGCCCTGCCTCCCCACCAGCCTGGCATCAGGAGGGGAGCGAGGAGAACAAGAAGTGGGGTTCAGGGAGAGTTGGAACAAACCCCGCCGACGCTTGCTGCTGGCTGACCTAATTCTCTCAGATCCTCGTCATGGGTGGTGAGCGAGACATTCAATGTTGGGCTTCTTCTCAGCATCACGTGACCATAATACATGTATTGTAGTAGACTATCTCTTGTGCTGTACAACACAGCAGTATGCAAACACATTGTCTCTATTACAGCGGTAGTATAGAGAAGTACATGGGCTTGAAGCTGTGAACACTAGAAGGGACAAGTCTGTTCGTCATTCGTAAAAAACAGAAGAACGGAAAGGAATTGCAATCATAATGATAATGGTCATAGTGACTGTTTATCAAAAATGTGTAACTTGGCGAGACGGCCTGTGACATATAGCTTTGCAAATGGCCGGTGACATGTCTTAATAGGGGAGCTGCTATGGCCTGCAGGTCTTTTTGGCCCTGAAGTATAGTTGGCATTCCGGGTCGCCTTAATGACAGCTTTGAAATGAATTCCCTCGATCCTTCAGGAATCACATTGAAGCAGCCTTGTACAAGTAGCATAGGATGTTTTGTATCGTCGTCGAAGTGTGGGGCAGGAAAAAATGAGGATGAAAAAATTGATTGAGAATGATGATTTTTCATAGGGAAGGATATGATAGGCCTTGTAAAATGACTTGTTATAGAGTCCTTTACAACTAAAACGTGTATGGTGTTATTATATTGAGGCATGATGGTTTTGTAACTTTCCTAATGACTATGCTTTACTACTTGTATCGCTAATACTATAAGTCCATTACAGTGAAATGAAAGCCTATTAAAACTTAGTGTCCTGAAAACAACATTCCCATCAATATCAAGCGTTGATGGGGACGTGGAATGGATGCTACACCATCTTACCACCGTTTAGTGTCTGCATTTTGCTTCAGTCTCCTCCCTCCAGCTGCCTCACCAGCACACCGCCCCGCCCTCGAGAGAGAGAGAGAGAGAGAGAGAGAGAGAGAGAGAGAGAGAGAGAGAGAGAGAGAGAGAGAGAGAGAGAGAGAGAGAGAGAGAGAGAGAGAAGAGAGAGAGAGAGAGAGAGAGAGAGAGAGAGAGAGAGAGAGAGAGAGAGAGAGAGAGAGAGAGAGAGAGAGAGAGAGAGAGAGAGAGAGAGAGAGAGAGAGAGAGAGAGAGAGAGAGAGAGAGAGAGAGAGAGAACGGAGAGAGAAGAACGAGAGAGAAAGAGAGGGGGGCGCTGCAGCGACTGCTCTTGTAGGCAACTCTGCTGCTCTGTCCTGCTAACGGGACAAGTTAAAACCTCGAGCTCGAGCTGTGCGTGTGAACGTCGGATCTCCGTCCTACTCAATACATCTATGTGAATACAATCGGCATGCTTCAACTTTAAACTAAAGTGCGGTAAGTAAACCCGTTGCATATGTTGTCAGTTTGGGAGATATAAGCTCCCCGATTATTGAATAAGTACAAGGTAGAGAGGTTCATCGCCCGGTAGAAAGTGGTACGCAGAACGGCATGCCGTCTTTACACATCTTTGAGCAGTTAGCTTACTTTACCCTTTGGCGAAAGATAATGAGAGAAGTGGGGTTAGGACGTGTCTTGACACCGTTTGATGCATTGTTCCCGTCTCTGGTGTCTGAAATGTAGCAACAAGCAATTTTGATTGAAAGATAGTACTCCTCCACATCCTTCGCAGGAGGTCACCGTTAGATAGCAAATGTTCGAAAAAAGTGTCGCTTTTATTTCAAGTAGTTTTTACGCTGTTGGTTTGACCGCGTTTATGGCATGTTGAAAGCGGTGCAACATAGCGTGTACAAACTTTGAAAAACGTCTGCCAGCGAGAGGGAAACGAGGCATGTCTCGGGGGAGGACCCGACACGGCTTCAGCCGGCGGTACGAGCCGACTGCTGGGAGTGAAGCGTGTGGACGGCGTCTCCGCCAGATTGACATGGTTGGAATTGGCTAGACGCTGCCCACAAACATGTTAATTTCACCCTTTAGGCCCTACGTATTATTAGGAAATCCAGAATATAAGGTTATCCAGAGTCTATGCTGATACAGTCTATAACTTGTGTATTTATTACATTGCTGTAATTATGATAATCCATTTGCGATCTGGTTGGACTGTTCTAGTGTTCAATTGTTGCATGTAACCAGGTAGCAGTCATACAGGATTAATCTTCTTTCCCTCCTGTAACACAGAGAAGCTATTGGTGGTAACTAGTAAATCCTTGCTAAGCCCTCTGTAAGGTGGACACATGGTTGTTTAAGCTGTCTCCCTGCATTGCCATCCTCAAAATGCTAACAGAAGGAAATCATTGGGGGCTGTGGTTTGGGGAATAATAGCAGATGTGAGTTTGGTATATCTCTGTGTTTGACACCATCACCCTTTACAACTGCTTGATATGGGGAGACAACTTGAACGATTTCTGGTGCTTAACCACAACACATCTGTACCGGCTGACAGCTTATGTCAGAAATGCTCCACCAGAGCGCGCGCACACACACACACACACACACACACACACACACACACACACACACACACACACACACACACACACACACACACACACACACACACACACACACACACACACACACACACACACACACCAGACATAGTTTTAAGGAAGTAAATGCACATTCACTTTTAAGCAAATTCACTGTAAGAGACAAATGACGCACACAAACGACACGACAAACACCCCCTCCTCACACACACAAACGTGTCGGATGAGCACAGGGGTCCGTGTAATTGCTAATAATTGCCATGATACTGTTCATTCCGCCGGTGTGGTGTGTGTGCAGAGTGACGGCAGACAGCCTAAGTCTCCAGCAGCCTCCCACCGCTGTGCTTTACTCACAATCTGCCCACCATAATATATTCTCTCTAGTTTTGTAGACTGACTAACTGATGTTTAATTATTCCAACACGGCAATTTGGATACCGCTCATGAAACATTAAAAGCTATCAGGCTCTCAGGGGCTCAACTTGATTCCTCCCCTCAAAAAAACTCAGTCAAAAGCAGTGCTGACCAGGCAATGTCTGGGATTCACACTCAAACATGGCATCCCTTCCACCCCTTATATTCTAAACTGTTGCTCTGAGATATTATGAAAAAACTCTTGCTACAATCTTAATTTTCTTTGCCATGGCTGACAGAGATAAGGACTTCATTATTGGTGTTCAAATGAAAAACAAAGGTGGTTTATCTTCTTATCGAACAAAGCATGGCAGACAATGCACTAGTTCTTTATGCATTTCTGTGTATTTACCGGTAATATAAATTCCACCTAGCCTGTGGTCATTGATAAGCATGCACTGACCACCAGGTTGGTGTTGAGTGGATAAATGCATAGCCCCGTGATATCAGACGATCTGAGATGTCGTTTACCGTGAGTCTGGGGATTTTTACATTTACATTTAGGGCATTTAGCAGACGCTTTTATCCAAAGCGACTTACAATAAGTACATTTGTCATAAGAAGTGCAACAATATATCGCTATCGGTACAGTAAGGATTTCTCCATTCAAGTTACGGTAGTGGTTCGAACTGCATCGACAAGGCCGCTAACAGACCCATAGCCCCTACATTTTACTGGGAGATGTTGCTTTAACTGGAATTAATGCTCCCCCCCCCCCAATCTCTGACATAGGCGATATAGCAAATTACTTTTTAGCACAGAGAGCTTTTTAAACATTGAAAATGGATGTCCTGATCATCGTGACTTTTTTGATTTCTTTTCATCCAATGTGTCTACAAGATTGGTGAAATTAAGTTTTTCAAGCGACTTTCTTTCAATATTTGAGGACAAGAAAGACTTATTGGTACGATAAGCATTCATGCACATGACATCTGTTCTCTCAAATCTTTTCCACACAGTTTTAGCAACAAAACCTTTATCTTCAGTCTCGAGTTGAGCGATGCGTTGAGTGGCTGACTAGTAGTGAGACTAACCAACGCATGGCATTCATGTGAAATTCATGCTCCATCCCCAGTGGTCAGAAAAAAACAATAACATACAACTCCGATGTTAGCAGGAAAACCACCAAGAAAGCAACTACTATAGCTTTATCAACTTTGTCATTAAACCCTGTTTAGTTAGGGATTTGTCTCTCTGCTTAGGGTTATTACTGAACCGATGAATAGGCAGGGTGGTGTGTCCCCTGCGGTTACGGACCAGCAGGACCCCAGAGATTTGGGACCCCAACCGTGACCACTCACTGGCAGGGTGAATCTGCCGTGGCATGCTCCGTGTGGAGGCACAAAATGACTTTGTTTGGGGGTTGAGTCACCCCCTAACCAATCGGGAAACCTAACCCACGGAGGAGTGTTTCTATTTGTGGCTCCAGCAAAACCAATATGTTTTGTATAAATCAGTTCATCTTCATGTTAAAGTGCCCCAGCAAAGTACATCATGGTATGTTTACCTTCCATGAAAGCGAATGTAAAATGCAAGGGCTGAAAAGCCCATAGGTGATTCAGAGTGTATTCCCTGCCCAGCCATGCAATCTGTTCATTCTGCACAGGTCCAGCACATTTTCTGCTGCTCATCTGACAGGAATGGCCCCTTAAATCTTTTTGTCACAATATTATGTCCAGCCCAGACGGTAACTCTATATTTCACAGCACTACTACTTCCTGCAATCATTGTTGAGCTGCTTTCCAGAGTGACAGTTCAGTCTCCTGAATTATGTCTGTGTAGTGGCTGTCGCAGGAGGCTTAAAACACGTCTATATGTCTGTATGTCTATCTAAGTGAGTCCCTCGCTCTTTTAAAAGAGATCAGACCAAGGAAGTAACTTATAAGCAAAAGAAGATAGTCTACCTAGAATCAGACACATTGCAATCAAACAAGCATAAATGACAAAGCAACCAAAAGTCCAAGGGAAAGTTGTTTCCCTGTTAAAGCTCTGCTCGGAATCCTTCAGGACAGTGCAGGTCAAATGATTAAGTGTGATCTTAGCATAAAAAGCATGGAACAGCTGACGGTGCACTGACTCCATGCTTAGTGGAAGACTGATGACTTAATCAACCTAGCTTATTACAGAAGCCCTGTATGTACTGCTGGCCCTGCCGCAGCCAGTCAGAAGAGTGTTTTTGTACACAGGAAGTGAGTTCATGAGCGTTTGTGGGCTGTGCTCTGAGTTCAGGAAAACATTTGCCCCTAGAGGCTTGTGTAGGCGTTTTTTTCACCCCCTTGCATTGTTTTGAAAACTGCAGAGCTGTGATGGGGCCAGATTTAACACAGACAGCACATGGGGAATAATGTAGCTATAAGTGCAGATGCTTACTTTCTTAAACAGCAATACTGTCCTGCACTTGTTTTGATGTGCTCAATGAGTTACATCTCTATTAGATTAGAGGAACACAGCTGTTGGTCTTCAAAGGTAAAATGGCTTTTTGAAGGCTTTTCTTTTTTCCAAGTCTGCCTTTGTGCAGTGAATGATTGGTTATTTTTTACGTCTGCTTTGCTCTGGCTTTTTTTTTTACCATGCTCTGCTCCCGTTGTCTAAAATTTAAGCTAAATACAGACACTGGCTGATTGTACCAGGGCTGTGACGTGTGTGTGTGTGTGTTTGTGTCTATGTCTGTGTTGGCAGACACTTTTTCAGTATTGGTCAGTGTAATATGCCTCAGGTATCTGCTGCCATATAAACCTTTGCAAATGGTGTTTGTTCGATAGCCGTGGTGCTTAACTGACTGAGACTTCCCCATTACCATACACATGGCTACGCTGTTTCAGCTCAGTTGGGATACAAGTTGTTTGTTTTGTATGCCACTAATTCTGTGCAATCTATCACACAGGCCATAAGACACAGAAGACACTCTTTTGGGGTTGTAAGCCTCTTCACCTCTAGTGTTTAGAGAGTGTTGGAATGGGAGTTTTGCATTTTTAATAAGGGGTACTGGTAGCCTAACCGATGTGCTTCGGCTCTTCTCCACTTCACAAAGTGAGGCTAACCTCCAAAGTGTTGACATCTCAGTTCCCTGAAATATTGATGAGCTAGCAAAAGTCCAAAGGGCTCCTTTTGCGAATCCCAAGATGATGCCAAAGGACTTGTAAAGCTCCCTGAATGTCTACACTTCATCTAAACCAATGGGCTAACTTTCTGCATTAATGCATTGCATTAACACTAATAATCTAGGGCGGTAAAGTTTAACAATTATTTCTTTAATTAGAGATTGTCAATTTGTCTTGTAAACAACATGGATGGTGGTTTTCTTGCCCATTGCTTTATGGCTAACTATGGCCTCATGTACGTCTGTCTCTGTTGTGGGGTAGAGGAGGCTGTAGGCTGGTGCTGTTAATCCTTGCTAGGGCTGATGGGCCGCGACCAGACCATAATTAGCCTGTCAAAAGACTACAGGATGAGGAGGATGAAGAACTGTTCAAATGAAATGAAAGACTGACACAGACACCGCGGTGAGAATAGATGGTAGACAAATAAAGGAATGACAAATGTATTGGTACAAGAAGACATGGTCAAAGAACAGAATGGAAAGGGGTAAAAGTTCAGGGTGCCAGCATTAGATGAGGCAGTTCATGAACCCAAAGTCCAGGGCAAACTGTGGTCAAAACGTTTTCCTTTCTTTCCGGTTTCTTTGTGGAGCCTCCGGGTTGTCAGCCCCACCCCACCCAAGTGTGTGCAGCTCAAACTGAACGGCTGAAGCGACTACGAGAGGTTCCCAGCTCTTTGAACTGATCCTTTCTATAAACATCCAAAGGGTCATTTATATTATTATTATATATTCAGTTTAGATTAAGATCTCTAATTATCTTTTAAGTCACAAGTGCTTTAAAGAGCAAACAAAACTTTATCAACATTACCAAATACACATCAAAAGCCTAAGACACAGGGTTGGTTTGCTCTCTAAGATATCATTTTCTCTTTGACTTTGGCTATCCGTATAATTGCCTGTTGACAAAGCTCAGTGAAATGGGCCTCCCACAGTCAGGGCTCTACTGATGTTGAGGACTCTCTCCGTAGGAGCCAGGGTGCTGAGTCGGACGGTGTGCTTCGGTTGTTGACACAGTGTACACCACATCCGGATTTTGGCATCATTTAAGACACCAATCAGATATCCTAATAAACATTGGCATTGGTAAGAGAAAATACGATTTGAATCTGAGCGTAGAGCTTTCACGACGGTGTGCATGACTTAAGACGCAATACCTGCTTACGGCTGTAAGGGATTTGTAGATTAAGCCCTCGTAATGGCTACCCGTTGTTGATTAGTGTTTGTGCACAGGAAGACCTGCATCGCAGGGCAAAAACTAAACAAGAAGCTTACAATAAGAGTGCTCTTAATCCTTTACTGTGCACCCCTCCTGGGGTGGGTAAAGCAGGTTCCTCAGCCTGCCCCTGACCCACGACTGTCACTTTAAAGCCCCTGCTGGGTTTGCTTCAGATCAATGCAGCACTTGAAGCTCCACAATGGCCGGCCTGTTAACGTGCTAATGTTGTGCTGAGCCAAGAGTGTGTGTGTGTGAGGCAGCGCTTGGTACCGCTGCTGAGATGTAGGCTAACGCTGTGTTTTTCAAAGCGTTTATGTAGCTCTGGTCTGGTGTGCTGCTGTTGCTGCACACCTGTAATTCATTACAGGACAGCGAGATATTGGTCAGTGGGTCCTGCTGGGATAAATCTCCAACAAAGAATGAATGAATGCAATTTTAAGATTGCTGGGCCCGTGGGTGAAGGTTTCATATTCATATCTGCAGCTTATGCATTTTTTAAAAGTGATTGTTTTGTGATGAGCTTGTTGCGTTTGTTTTTAATTTAATTATTGTGCTCCCTTCTAGGAGCTGCGACAGTCAGGGCTAGAATTGCAGTTAAAATGACTGAACCCCTCCACAGCACGTTCACATGACGGGTTTCTTTTACGTCTTTAATGGCGTCTTTTCCTGCCCTCCTTACGTCACAACAACAGGGGAGAGAATGGCCCAGAATCCACCTGACCTGAGCATTTTTAAATCAAGGCTTCGCCCGAGAAACTAAATTCTCTTCACGCCGCCAACTAGGACAAGTCTTCCATAGACGGAAAATACAGCTCGCTTTAAAAAGAACGGCAAAAGAGAGAGATAGAGGCAGAGGTGGGGAAAGAGACGAGAGACAAGACTTTGGATAGAGAGAATTGATAAATGAGTAGGGTAGAGCTATGAAAGGTCACTCTCTGAAGACTAGGAATATTCGAGATGGGTGGACTGTCGGACGGAGTGGGTTTAATGGAAAATGGTAATCGCCAAATACAAGCTCAGCTGCCTTGTTTCTCTCTGGTCGTAGTTGGATGACTGTGGGTTTATGACGGCTTTGCCCCCTCTTTACTGTGAGGCTAGACTGGGTTTTGGCGCTATTAAGGTTTTTGCAGAACATGCCCCCCCTCCTCCCCTACCCCCGTCAGGACCCCCTTTTTCCCCCGCCATGGGTTTGAAGGAACTAAGGAAGTGAGCACAGATAGGAACACTCCACATGCCACTCACATAATTACAAACTAGGCCTATATTCATATTGTTTATATTGACATACATCTTACCATGTATTAATATTAATGTCAAATTGTACAGTAAGTCTATCCAATCACTACAAAAACTAACTCCTTCCTATTCCATTCTCACTAATATCTATTTATGTTTAATTATTATAATCGACAATTAGAGAGCAAGTCCAGACATTTCTCATGATCGACAATTCAATGGACCGGAAATACATCAAATGGAGTATATCAAACCATCAATATTGTTGGTTTTGACGGTGTAATGAAAGGGTTTGGGTGGAGGCTGGGGAGTGGGGCTCCACGGCCCTGAGTCTGGTAGTGGAGTCGGCCCTGTATTCAGCTTCTGATCTGTGTACACACAGGAGCAGCTGCTTCATCTCTATGCTGCTCTTTCTACTCCTCCTCTGATTAGAGCCTCATTCTTTATCTGGTAGAGGAAGCCACTGATATGTAAAAGAGGAGCGGGAGAGAAACAAAGAGAGGGGCCAAACATTAAAAATATTGATTTGATTCTGGCACAACATCAAATGTTCTTTGTGCAGCTGAATTAATGATCTGTGAAAATAAGGGGTGTGTGTGTGTGTGTGTGTGTGTGTGTGTGTGTGTGTGTGTGTGTGTGTGTGTGTGTGTGTGTGTGTGTGTGTGTGTGTGTGTGTGTGTGTGTGTGTGTGTGTGTGTGTGTGTGTGTGTGTGTGTGTGTGTGTGTGTGTGCGCTTGCGCTTGCGTGTGTGTGCGCGTGAAGCCCCTCCACCCAAAGGCAAATCTGGCAAGTGTCTAATTGACTTCAACCGACATAAGCAAGGGTCTTGTTTTGGCGGATGCTTTAAGGTTGTCCTGGGTCGATTGTTGGTGTAGTTTCCTGTACTAACGGCCACGACCTGTACCTTTTTGGCTACCAAATGCAGTGTTTCCTTAACTTAACGTCAAAGAACCCAACAGAGAGTAGCAGGGATCCTGCCTTTTCATCTCTTTATGACTCCATGAATGATGTGTTGAAGGAACGGTTTATTACACATTTAAAATTATTAACTTAACGGGATTGAACTGTGGAGTTAAAGGAAGACTGAATTTAGGCATAAGCTTTTCATTTTGCCGACATCCCAAATCAAACGGTCAAATCATGCTGCAATGCCTTTTTTCCCAGCTGGAAAGTATCATCTTTGAAGCAAAACAGATGTTTTTGCTGGATAGCATGACAGGAAAATAAATTGCTACGATGGATCCAGCTGGTGAAAGCAAATGTATGGCTCATTGATTTAAGAGGACGTATTGTTGGATGGTAAAGTCAGCGCTGGGCTGAAGATAAAGCTGAACGACAGAAAAGGATGGAACAAGACAAGATCATACAGATAAGTAGATACGATCTTGGATAAGATCATGCAGATATCTCCCACCATCAAACCTCCTGTGTCATGCTGATAGTCAGGGTGGGGGGGGGGCCGGCCGGGGGGGGGGGGTTGTCAGAATCCCAGGCGCCACAGGTTCTTCGGCCCCAGCACTAGCCTAGGAGGTTTGTGAACCAAAATTCATATGCGGGGATGTGTGATTTGCAGTGTGACAAAATACACTCCTAACGTTCGGTGGACAATCCGACCGTTATGTTGAGCTTGCGTAAGACCTAACCTTGTACCATGTTGTGTTTGTGTCTATTGCCTCGACATTTAATGTTGTGTGATTTACAGTTTACCTCTTCAGAATGCAGCCCTTGCGTTGCATACAAAGCTCTGAGTGACAAAGACTGCAGCTGCCCGTGAACCCAGAGAGAAGAATACCAAGACACGCAAACACACACGTACACACTGTCTCTGACCCACACTGGGCCATTGTGCGTGACAGCGCTTCCACTGTGTCCATGTCTGGGGCACACGCCTCTTCCACGCCTTAGGCTGCACGCTGTTGCAGATATTAATATTATTATTGTAATGAAGAGCTTTGTGTGTGTGTGTGTGTGTGTGTGTGTGTGTGTGTGTGTGTGTGTGTGTGTGTGTGTGTGTGTGTGTGTGTGTGTGTGTGTGTGTGTGTGTGTGTGTGTGTGTGTGTGTGTGTGTGTGTGTGTGTGTGTGTGTGTGTGTGTGGTCGTCTCCTGTGAGCCGGTGTGTCAGGGGGGATGTTGGCTGATATTAGTGTCCTTCTTGTCTCTTTCTTCTTGTTGTTTGTTTGAATACTCTCGATTCACCAGATAATGAGGCGCGTTTGCGCTCCACTGCTCTCGCACGGCGGCCTTTACCTGTGTGCATTTAGCTGTGATGCTTTCTCGGCGCTGCCAGCCAAGGACTGATAACACCAGGCACGTGTTGCCTCATTATTGGTTATGGGGATGAGGAGGGAGGGGTGTGTGTGTGTGTGTGTGTGTGTGTGTGTGTGTGTGTGTGTGTGTGTGTGTGTGTGTGTGTGTGTGTGTGTGTGTGTGTGTGTGTGTGTGTGTGTGTGTGTGTGTGTGTGTGTGTGTGTGTGTGTGTGTGTGTGTGTGTGTGTGTGTTCTGATTCATCTGCCAGCATACGCTGCTGGCAGGTCTTAGTGATGTTGCTGTTTTGTCCAGCGCTACAGGCAGTGGTCCAACACTGGAACGAACCCCCCACCGGGCCATGTACACACTGAGGAACACACACACACACACACACACACACACACACACACACACACACACACACACACACACACAACAACACACACACACACACACACACACACACACACACACACACACACACACACAGTCTCTTTGTTTCTCACTCACTCTCTTTCTCATATACATTCACACACAAATAACGTGGTTCGTGTTGTGTGCAGCATGACTGTATCCGTAGCGACCCGGTGATTGATGGGGTCGTAACCTCAGTGGGTGGGATTGTATTATTTTGTTAACTCCCTCGAACTGGCCAGTTAGGGGAAGTGAAGTAAAAAAAAAATGGCTTTGTTCTGGTCTGTAATTCCACATGTTAATCAAGATCATATGGCCAGAGAAACTATTCTGTGCGGTGCAATTTGTATGCCATGTTTTATAGCAACCATAGACCATATTGTTTACAATTTAACTAGCTGCCAAAGGGGCCATTCTGAATGGGAGAGTTGTGTGCTATGCCTTTAATAAAAACCGAAGAAGATAGTTATCCCATATACCATATCAATACCTAATCTTCACTCCTCTATTGTCCTCAATGTATCTTATCTTTCTGGTTTTCTCTGTACACCTGTCCTCTTTTAATTAAATACAAGGCAGTAGGCTGAGATTTGAGCCTCCTCCCCAGTAATGGCCTGGTAATTAGTAGAAGTTGGATGCAATGAGAGGAGGATTCATGAAGAGACATTGTTGTTTTTATTGGCCAGCAGCAAGACCATCTTTTGAATTTCGGCTCCATTAACTTTATTGTATTCTTCTTGCGTAGTTGGACGAAAACCGCAGTGGTATACTGCTTGTGTTGCACCCGGGGTAACAAATAACAATCTGAAAGGAAGCAGCTGGCATTCGTATTCATTTAAATATTCAAAATGCACATAATTAGACGGCTGAACTTGGAACTTGACTTAATACTTTAGTGAATGGATTTTGTTCTCGGCTTTGCATTCATAAACATAAAGTTAGGACAGCCAATTAGTTAAAGAAAATTTGGTCAAATCATCACAAACCCATAATCAATGAAATATGCTTTGACAAAAAAATCGATAGGCCTTTTACAGGCCTGTAATAAGCCTGAATGAAATTAGTTGATGCCCTGTCTACCTGTCTCCCATCTCCCCATTTAACTGCAGATATTCTGCCGGTGCACTCATTGCGGATGACCAGAGTCTTCCACAAGGCTAGTCAGACCTAGAGACTGGCATTGAAGGGAGGCCTGAAGTGAGTGGTGGGTTATTTTGGTTGGATACTTTTAAAATCAAACCTACCTTGCTAGTTCCTCCAAAGTTGCCTTCCCTAGCTAAAAGTTTAAGTCTTGGGATTGATCGAGGGGGGATATTTACCTTCATGGAGGATTGTATTTTTATTTCAGAGCCATTGAAAGTATGACATTTAAGTTATACATTAAAGGCATCAATAATAACGTAATGTATCTATCAGGATAAAACATTGCATTGACAATTACTTGTTTGAGTTAATTTAAACTTATTTTGATAATGCTTTTTAATATCTATAGATGAAAGAAATGTTTATATAGGCCTATGCTCTCTGAATTTGCTGCTTGCTCATGGACTAATTGTGCCACACACAGTTGAATATAGCGGTGGTCATATTATTAATGGTTTGACTTGGGTTCTTTCTACACAGTATATTCACAATGGTCTTCATATAATTAATTGGTTAAGATGGGTTCTTTTATCCTCAATGCAGAAAACTGCAGAACTGCTGAAAAACCGCACTCACCGCTGCACTTTTCATTCCTCACACTGTGATAAAATACCAAGGGACAGCAAATGCTGACTTTTGCACAAGCTTTAGTGTGTGTGTGTGTGTGTGTGTGTGTGTGTGTGTGTGTGTGTGTGTGTGTGTGTGTGTGTGTGTGTGTGTGTGTGTGTGTGTGTGTGTGTGTGTGTGTGTGTGTGTGTGTGTGTGTGTGTGCAGAAAATAAGTGATTCAGATGTAGTTTTCATTGAATAAGGCATCAGAAATTATTCAGTTTCCAGGTTAAAATGTGATCTGTTAATACATTCCTTTCATTTGTATGCAAATTAATTACAAATATACATTTCGATATACACTGCTCAAAAAAAATAAAGGGAACACTTAAACAACACAATGTAACTCCAAGTCAATCACACCTCTGTGAAATCAAACTGTCCACTTAGGAAGCAACACTGATTGACAATCAATTTCACATGCTGTTGTGCAACTGGAATAGACAAAAGGTGGAAATGATAGGCAGTTAGCAAGACACCCCCAATAAAGAAGTGGTCTGCAGGTGGTGACCACAGACCACTTCTCAGTTCCTATGCTTTCTGGATGATGTTTTGGTCACTTTTGAATGCTGGCATGCTTTCAC
Source organism: Melanogrammus aeglefinus (assembly GCA_900291075.1). Lineage (NCBI taxonomy): Eukaryota > Metazoa > Chordata > Actinopteri > Gadiformes > Gadidae > Melanogrammus > Melanogrammus aeglefinus. Next base: position 266,405 of record OLKM01000077.1, read on the forward strand.
TCTAGTTGTAGCATGAGACGGAGTCTACAACCCTCACAATTGGCTCAGATAGTGTAGCTCTTCCAGGATGGCACATCAATACGAGCTGTGGCAAGAAGGTTTGCTGTGTCTGTCAGCGTAGTGTCCAGAGCATGGAGGCGCTACCAGGAGACAGGCCAGGCCAGTACATCAGGAGACGTGGAGGAGGCCGTAGGTGGGCAACAACCCAGCAGCAGGACCGCTACCTCCACCTTTGTGCAAGGAGAAACAGGAGGAGCACTGCCAGAGCCCTGCAAAATGACCTCCAGCAGGCCACAAATGTGCATGTGTCTGCTCAAACGGTCAGAAACAGACTCCATGAGGTCGGAATGAGGGGCCCGACGTCCACAGGTGGGGGTTGTGCTTACAGCCCAACACCGTGCAGGACGTTTGGCATTTGCCAGAGAACACCAAGATTGGCAAATTCGCCACTGGCGCCCTGTGCTCTTCACAGATGAAAGCAGGTTCACACTGAGCACGTGACAGACGTGACAGAGTCTGGAGACGCCGTGGAGAACGTTCTGCTGCCTGCAACATCCTCCAGCATGACCGGTTTGGCGGTGGGTCAGTAATGGTGTGGGGTGGCATTTCTTTGGGGGGCCGCACAGCCCTCCATGTGCTCGCCAGAGGTAGCTGGACTGCCATTAGGTACCGAGATGAGATCCTCAGACCCCTTGTGAGACCATATGCTGGTGCGGTTGGCCCTGGGTTCCTCCTAATGCAAGACAATGCTAGACCTCATGTGGCTGGAGTTCCTGCAAGACGAAGGCATTGATGCTATGGACTGGCCCGCCCGTTCCCCAGACCTGAATCCAATTGAGCACATCTGGGACATCATGTCTCGCTCCATCCATCAACGCCACGTCGCACCACAGACTGTCCAGGAGTTGGCGGATGCTTTAGTCCAGGTCTGGGAGGAGATCCCTCAGGAGACCATCCGCCACCTCATCAAGAGCATGCCCAGGCGTTGTAGGGAGGTCATACGGGCACGTGGAGGCCACACACACTACTGAGCCTCATTTTGACTTGTTTTAAGGACATTACATCAAAGTTGGATCAGCCTGTAATGTGTTTTTCCACTTTAATTTTGAGTGTGACTCCAAATACAGACCTCCATGGGTTAATGAATTTGATTTCCATCAATATTTTTTGTGTGATTTTGTTGTCAGCACATTCAACTATGTAAAGAACAAAGTATTTAATAAAAAAATATTTCATTCATTCAGATCTAGGATGTGTTATTTTAGTGTTCCCTTTATTTTTTTGAGCAGTGTAATTGATGAATAAGCAAAACACAACAAAGGCAGAATAATATGGTTAAAGACACAATGCAACGCATGCAGCTTTGTCTTATCAAAGTTTGCTCATATATTAGCAGTTGGCTCATCCATGAACAGGGTATAAGTATAAGTGTATTGCTCCTATCATTAATGTGTGATGGATAGGGGATGATTACCAGATCTATGATGTGTGGATCATGCCAGTCTTCACTCGACACGGCCAGCGCATCAGGACGATTTGACACTGCCATTAGCAAACATAACTCAGTTAGTACTGATCTTCACCTCCCCCTGTTCACCCATGCAACAGCCCGATGACGAACGGTTGTGGAAAAAGCATTTCTCCACAGCTTTCAGCAAAGCCTTTCATTTATACTCACTGCTGGTAGCTGCTTCATTATACAAGCAGAAGGCATTCGCGGAAAATGTGGGGAAAAATGGCTGTCTGAAAATGTTACCCCACGACAACCATTATGTGTGACATGAAGTGGGATATGCTGAAGCGTTACGTGGTGGTTTTTGGTATGAGAACGTCTCGCCAATTGTATGTGTATTTGCGATATTGTCAAAATGGGAGCCGAGCTAGAGGTATTTTTGGATCATCAATGGTATCTGGGCATTGAGGATATGTATGTTGAATCCAATAGATACAGGCGGTCCCTAGGGCTCGGCATGGTGTGCTATCGTTTTCATGTAGTATGCCAATGTATAGAAACGTGTTTAAACCTAAAAACATTGATTTTTCATTATTGTGTCATCCGATATTATGTCTGCAAACCTAACCCAAACGGGTATTTAAAATCCTAATTCTACTTTCCCCTCTCTTTGAATAACAACCCCCCCCCAGGTAGTGTATTGAATTAATCAGCCATCTTTAGTATTTATTTCCCCTCTTAACGTGGTGTCACACTGAACAAGCCCACATAGCAACTGGTGAACACGCGGGAGACAGATGCCTTCTCAGCCTGTTGCTAGCTAAATGATCTCTAGCGTGAATAACTGCTCCGCTAATGAAGGTTGCGTGAGTGGCAGCCTTTGATTGAACACACGCCGCGCATCGGGTAGACAACGGCACAGCAGTGAGTGTCTACAGGATCATCCTTCACATGAACCACATAGAACCACATATGAGCCACTGCTTCAGAGCTGCCCCGTTTTGACACATTTGATGTGTGTTTTTCGATGTACCCAGATTTGATTACACAGATTCTGCTCGCACAGTAGACACACACAACATAAATGAAGGGGCCTTGTCTGCCCCCTCCCCCCCCCTCCCCTCTACTGCATCTGGCCCTTGCCTAGCGGACGCGGAATAGGCTTCACATACACTGGCACAAACACAGTGCGGGCTGTGCCTTAGGTGGAGTGCAAAGCTGACAGAGCGGACAAATAACGTGTGCTGCTTGCGGGGCCCGAGGAGGACTAATGGAGCTGTTGTTGATGGTGCCGAAATATATGCTGTATTCAATGGTGATCTTGAATACAAAAGCGCAAGAGAGCCACCTTGAGAACACTCTGTGTCATGATGCAGTTAGTAGTGTCATTATGCTCGTAAATAACCTGAATGGAATCCATAATTGCCGGCCGGTGGTATCTTTGTTGATCTGGTGATACCATAATTGGGAGAGAGACATTCGTTCCGAACTCTTCTCGCTGTCAACGTTCATTCTGTTTGCCTTTAACGCTGCATGTAATGCAGAAAACATTATCCCTCTGTGATACATTGCGATTGCTGTGTATATATCATAGAGCAATAAACCCCGTCATCGAGGTGCAAAGGAACATATCATATACCCCGAATACCAGTCAGAATCACACCACTACTGTATATTGCTGAGGTGCTGTACAAAAGCCCATATTTGACTCGTCAACAGGAACACAGCTGTCTAATTGCAGATTGCCATGTCAATTTTACTGCTTGCTGGCTCTACCAATGAGCTTGACACAGTCAGTCAGTGGTTGCTGATAAGTCTCTCTCTCTACCTCTCTCTCTGTGAGTGGGGCTCATTTGCTCTCCATCTCAGTCTCTCTGGAGTAGATACTTGAGTTCACACCAGCACCCTTGGGGTGGTGTAGGAACATCGGGTGCATGAATTTATGCATGCACCTAAAATATGACAACTTGACAAGCTCTTTTTTTAAGAGGGATAGAGTGGGTGTCCTTGGCATGTTCGAGGCGACAACGTAAGAGGTAAACACTAAGAGGCAACCATGAGAGATTGTGTGTGTGTGTGTGTGCGTACATGTGTGTTTGTGTGTGTGTGCCTGTCTGCGTACCTGTGTGTGTGTGTGTGTGTGTGTGTGTGTGTGTGTGTGTGGTGTTGTGTGTGTGTGTGTGTGTGTGTGTGTGTGTGTGTGTGTGTGTGTGTGTGTGTGTGTGTGTGTGTGTGTGTGTGTGTGTGTATATGAAACTTGTAGAGCTGAGGGATGCCGGAGGAAGTGATTAGGCGGCCTACTTCCTGTCCGAGTTCTGAGCAGAACTCGACAGCGGTTGAATTGTTCCTAAACAACGCTGTGTTCTTTGGAGGTTGGGCCGATGGACTAGACATGGTAATACAAAACAGGGGATGTGAGCTGACTTATGTGACAGACCATGACAATCACAACAGACTCACATTGTCATCACGTTGACTTGAAAAAGGGTTCTCACGAATGGGAGGGCAGCCATGCGCTCATTGTTTGTGGCATGTTGTGTGTCTATGTGGTGAATAATCAGGAAGTTATTACTTATGTCTGTCTCTTAAAGCTCAAGGGAAGTGTTCTGAAACATGTTGCATAAATATTCAAAGGAGTATGCAATGTAATCATGGTCTAGAGATCCTCAACATTTATATTGACTTTGGTTGATAGGAACATATCGTTAAAATATGTTGGCAGCCGTGAGTCAACAACATCTCACTCATGTTGACTCAGTCGCTCACTGTGTACAACCATGTTAATATGAGTATACGACCTCAGGTAGGCCATTTACACAGCCATGTTCATAGTAGTGACACCACATACCTTTACCCAATACATTCCATTTAACACAAGGTTGCCTTTTAGTTTGTTTCTGCACACGGTTCAGGATGTGGTCTACCTTTGGAAACTTCAAGTCAACTTAACCCCATTTGATAAAATAGTATGAATCTGCCGGATCTGACACTTGGCATTCATAGACCTATTCGATTCTGATGTCAAGTATCTAGTATATAAAGTAGGAACTTGGTTTTGGGCATCAAAGTAATCTAGCACAGGTTACGTAATTTTTCTGTTTCAAAAGCATTTCCGTTCATGGTTTTCAAAACATTTTTTATGGTTAGAGTTAGATAACTCAGCACTGTTGTGTCCTTGACTTTCAGGCACAAATTTTATGCATTGACTGTGACTGAGTGATGTAATTCTACCTCTATGATGTATTTTCTGGGTAGTAATAATAATGTGATTACAACTTCTTGTCATATTCCAACCAAGGTCAGTAAAAAACAAAGAAAAGCAGCACTTGAGTCAGATGTAGGCTTAGTGAAATACTCAAGGGCCTAGAACAGATGCCAGCAAAAATGGTGGGAGCAAAAGTACCCATTTGGAACGACATCAACTGCTAAGTGAGGTTGTCATACGTATTCAGAGCGGGAGGCAATTTCATTTAAATGTTGTTCTATGTTCTTTTCAACCAATCCTAACCAAATGATAATATTTTCCTTCTTCCCTTTTTGTTTCTCCTTCAGTTCCCTGGAGGGTCCACGGTGGTTGACGGGATGATGACGGAAACCACGACGATGCCGTAAACAAACGCACGGACGACGCGATGACGAGGGCGACCATCATCATGGCGGGCCGCCGCGACGGGAAACGCAGTCCTTGCTAAGCCCTCCCTGACACCCCCCCCCCGTCACCTCATCGGCCCCCAACCCTTCACCACCTCCCACCCCTTCACTGCCCCCGCCCGACCTCCGCGCCCTGTGCCTGGTCCACCATGGCCAACCACCTGGAGCTGATCCAGGAGCTGCAGCAGCTGGACAAGGTGCCCAGCATGGAGCGCCTGCGGGCCGCTCAGAAGCGCCGCACCCAGCAGCTGAAGAGGTGGGCCGTCTACGAGAAGGACATGCAGAGCAAGAAGCGCAAGGCCGACCGGAAGGGGCGCGGCGGCGGCGGTGGGAACAGCCAGCTGCAGCCGTCCCGGAGGCACGTGTCCTTCGCCGCCAGTGTGGCTCTCCTCGAGGCCACGGCCAGGAACGACCCGGACGAAGGTAGGGAGGCGTGTGGATCGGTGGAGGTGCATGGTGCAGTTGGAATGACTGGAATGTTGCAATGTGTGTGACTAAATATGGCTTGGGTTTGGGGTGTTTTTATTATGATCGGGATGTTGGAATAGTGTTTTTATTCCATGAACGCCGTGAAGGTTGATATCATTCGCGTCAATCCGTCTTTGTGGGTTCGTTTTACGCACTTTCAGTGTGGTGAAGGTGAATGCCTAGACTGGATAGCCCCGCCCATTCTGCCGGCGATTTGAGTTCGCCCTGCAGAAGGGTCACAAGAAGAGAAATACATTTCTTTCTCGTTTCTATAAGTTTCTGCAGGAGCTAATCACCAAGCTGGCTTTTCCCCCTGGCGTGCTATTGGCTGGATGACAGGGAAGCGACGGCAAGCAGCCAATTGCATACAGAGTCATTTGAACTAGGCCCATTGATCATGCCAGCTTCCCAAGACCAACGTGCAATCTACATTTGAGCTTCGCCTGGCAATAGCCAGGCTAGTGAATGCCTGCTTGGTCATCACATCAACAGCAGTGTTTTTTTTTTGTCTGTAGCACATAGTGAAAGATAAAGCCACAAAACAAATTATGTTGTGAATAAAGAGTATTTGATTAAGCTAACCATGCTGAATCTATTGATATTGATATTGGCCAGCTTGGATTGGTATACATAATATCCAACATTAAATAGGTGGAAGAAGCTGAATTGTATTGTCAGTGACTAGACGCAGAGAAGAAGTGACACGATACGCAGGAGCAATGGACTCTTAACGACAACAGACAAATGCGTTCTGCTCCTGTTGATTAAAGCGTGAGTCAGCCCGGGTCCTGTTTGTGGAGACAAAGTCAAAAGAACAACAACACTCTGTGTATTTGAATAATTGCTGCAATTTCTTGCCTTCTTCAAGACGTCAGGATATTAAAACGCCAAGGTCAGTCAGTGATACGATTAGCTTGGCCTGGCCCACTTTAACTGCCCGCAGAATTCACTCCTTTCTGACTCTATTCGTTCTGCCAGACGGGCCTTTATCATAGGGAACTAATGGAGTTGTCACGCAGATGAAACCGCCAGTCTTTTAATTAAAAAGGCCTTCGGATGGTGGCCCTTATTTGGCAAGGATAATTGTTTCCCACCTCCGCAATCCTGCGGTGCCAGTGCCTTTCTGCCACCAAAACACTGGATTAGTGATGCAGATTCAATAGACGGCTATCTCTTAGATAAGACACACATTTTATTCTGGTGTTGAAATTGGGGGGAAACACTCTAGCAGCCAGGGTCTAACCCAGGGCCAGCGCCCTGCTTGTTGAAGAGTTCTTCTTTCATGATGGAAACAAACACAGGTGCACAGAAGATAGCCATCCTTTCTTTTTCTTATAGCAAACAAAGCAAAAGCATATTTAAATACATACACTACCATCAGTTCCTTACAGAGGTAGAATCACTGAATAGTACAGTGTATAGTCTGTGGGTCTTTACTGTGCTGAGTAAGAGAACCAGCAGGTGGCTAGCTCCTAATTGAATAAAAGCAAACAGTACTTTGGCAACTTTTTTCTAGCCCTGCTCAAAATAAATCCTTTCACCTGGGATGTGATGCAGTTATGGGCCTTTTTACTGTTTTATTAAGAACTGATGAAAGTGTTGTTGTTGGTTTATATTTACCATTGCTAAAAGCTTTTTGGTCTCCACTGCAAGAAAATGGTCTGGGTTCCTCACTGCTATTTACAGTAAAGGTGCAAAGTCAAAGATTTTGCTAACTGACAAATTGTTCCTCCACAAAATAGAGGGCACCACCCCTATTGTCAGAAACATGGAAATGCATATTCCCTCCCTCCCCCTACCTCCCCCTTCTCTCTCCCCCAATAGCGCATTACCCACTGAATAAAGTGAAAGCTTCCTGTTAACAGGGAATCTGTGCTACAGCGTTAGTTTTTGTCCTTCAGGCGTCTGTAAGTAAGAGCCATCATTCCAAGGTACTTTTGACATGATTGACAAGAGGTTAGAATACAAGGTTAGAATAAGTCCTCCTTCATCATTCTCTCATGTTGCACTGTGGGCAGACGCTGCATTGACGGCACTACGAGACGGTATTGGCTGCCTACTGAAGTAAACATCTCTGCAACACATTGCTTCAAATTCTGGTAATAACTATATTAAAAAAAGAAGTTTTAAACATATGTTCAACTTTAAATTTTATGTTGACTACATTACTTAGAACTTTAATGGCTCAACATGTACATTATGAATTCAAAACTTTAAACTTATAAGTTACATGTTTTAAACCTATAATTAACAAGTTGCTTCTTTAAATTATATATATTATATCTAAACCTTAAAAGGTATAATTGAGGCTGATGTTGCACCTTTTAAGCCCTAAACCCAATTGGATGGCTGTTGGAATCAGAAATAGCATGCTACTGCTAGTTTAAGATGACTAGAAATGTTTGATACGTTATATATCCATGAGTGGTCTTCCACTGAGATGTCATGTTAGTGAAAGGTTAAAAAAAAACAAAAGGGCTGCTGTTGGGAGTGGTGCAGTCTGTTAATGATAACCAACAATGTTTTTTAACCTTAATGTCCCCATATTGCTCAGATTTGTATCTTTCTATGATGGTTATTGGTTGCTTTTCTCGTGGGATGGTTCACCTAAAGTTCACTGTGGAAACCTAGCCTAACAAAACAAATGAAGGGCGTGTGTGTGAGGAAGTTTAAATCAAATCGAATTGCATTGTTTTAAAGAGTCAACAAATACCCACTTAGTTACTCCATTGTATAAGCAACATTGATTTTACCATTAGAATGCAATAGGATACTGCTTTACATTCAAATCAATACTGTTTCTTCAAATTGTATGTGCCATCAGTCTAAAAACATCTTCATAAAGGTTCCTTTGGCCTTTTCTTGTCTTCATTAGCTTGGTGGAAACGGCAGGCTCTGCATGTAGGCATAACTGTACCTTGCTGTTGACTGTGTAATGCAGTGAGGAAGGACGGACTTTAGAACCGATTTTATTTGCAGTTGGCGTGGGAACAGAAGAGCCATGGTCGGGTGTCCTCCATATGAGAGAGAGATAGAGAGAGAGAGCTCCCTTTGGCTGGTTAGCACAGCATTTTGCTAATCCCTTCTCTTATGGCCTCTGCCAATGTTTGATCACGGCACATTACATGTAAGGAGAAAGAAGTTTTAACATTGCGAAATTGAAATAAATTAAACATTGTGGGCCACGGAAATTAAGAGGGCGGCAATGACATCAAACATTGAATGAATGAGTCAAATTGATCCGCAATGCAAACGACACCCCCTGGATCCATCTAAACAGTGCAAGTCACACGGCCAACCGTGGCAGTGGAAAGTTGATTAGCAGATTACAGGGGCAGAAATAAGCAGATCCACTTATCACCTCTCGCAGACACAAGGGGCCGTGTGCAGTCTGCCCTTGGGCAGGCAGGGCTGGTCTTGAGCTCATACGAGATTTTTTCGAATGGGGACCCTGATTCAAACGCTTATTGGCTGTATCGGTGGCGTGGAGTGTTCTGTGTGTGTGTGTGTGTGTGTGTGTGTGTGTGTGTGTGTGTGTGTGTGTGTGTGTGTGTGTGTGTGTGTGTGTGTGTGTGTGTGTGTGTGTGTGTGTGTGTGTGTGTGTGTGTGTCACACCGCTGTGCGGCAGTAGCTGTGACTCCAACCGGCGGCCCTAGGAGGACCCCATTGGGAGTAAGGCTACCGGTCACAATGTGTGTGGGTGTGCATGCTGGCTGGCTGGCTGGCTGGCTCACCAGACAGGGTGAGGAGAGATCTGACACGGGGAGGTCAGACCCGAGGAGAAACGCAATCATGGAGGGACAATATATACAGAGGTGTCTGCTCGATGAGTCTTGTGTGTTTGTTTACGTCTTATATCACTGTCCGTGTGTGCGCTGATGTGCATTAAAGCCAGCGAACCTCTCCACCATAAAGTGATAATAGCAGAGAGAGTGGGAGGGGGGAAGATAAGGATAAGGTTGAGTTATACAGCCAATAAAAAGGATGAGCTGGAACTGGATTTGGAGTCCTGCCCCTGTGTCCGGTCTTCACTGGCTTGTCATCCATCTGTGGACCCCCTCCCTCCCCCCGTCTTCCCCAAGTGGGAGGCTGAATGGCTGTTAAGATAGGTTAAGCTACCGGCGGGGGCATCACAATCCGTCTGTGCTATCCAGACTGATATGTTTGTGTCCCTCTCTTGGGAATGGCCGTCCAATGGTGGCGCGGTGGATGGGATCAGGAAGGCCAATGAGAATACACTAAGGATCTGTGTCCTGTCTCATCATGGGCACACTGCGACCGGACACTGCTCTCACGCACACCAAACCCCAACACTTGCATGCACGCATACATGCAGACATGTGCAAGTACACATACCGACGCGCGCACACAGACACACACACCCAAGTACACACACAAGTACAGACACTCACGCACACACTAACACACACTTTAGACTAGAACCCGGCCGGTATATCGGATGGCTGATTTTATTGACCGAGATATATCTTATCGGTGTATAGTTTTGCCGACATGAAAACGTTAAATGTGTAGAATTATAAATGTAACCGCCTCTCTATAAATCCTCTACTGCGGTGGTTGTGCCTCTAAATGCTTTACCTGAGCAGTTTTACATCAAGTTCTGTGTTAGGTTAGCAGCTCCTACCCATACAGGTTCCCTCAGCTCATGACTTTAATGTGATCCTGCTGGTCCCTGAAGCATTGCTGAAATGTGAGCAGCAAATCCCAAGGAGCTGCTCCACCCCCAATATATATTGAATAACGGCCCGGATATATATATATATATATATATATATATATATATATATATATATTATTTTTTTTTTTGATCTGTATTTTTTACCCTCTATTATCTGTATCGGCCCCTAAAATCCAGTATCTTTCTGTCTCTGCTTTAGACTATTTATTGTAACCACTGAAGTGACTTATCGGTTTCAATATATTATAGATTAACGACTTTCTATAAATCTACAGGTTATTTTATTAGCCTCTGGCTATTTTCTTACAAATGAACAAATGCAATTTCTGTGGCCATGTACACTATACATTTTTGTGCTGCAAAGTGCGAACCACTGATGTTTATTGTGTTTATTGTAGTCATCACTGATATCTAAGCTAATTGGCTAACTGGGTCCATTATTTGGCCTATATCTAGTAAGGTGATGCTTTGCTTATTTACTTTCTACCTTTTATTTTTTAATTAAATAGGCATTCATGAGTCCCTTTTTAGATGAGCTTCAACCATACCATTTTAAATTGAAATGGTCACAAATTGTCAGTACTTATGCAAAGTAAACATATTTGAGAAAACTTTTAGTAGTTATTGACACTAGGTGCACTCTTTGGTGCACTAAAGTATCCCCCTGATTAACCTACTATGTTTCTTTTTTTAATACCTGTCTCTTCTCCTCCTAACATTAATAATACACTATCTCATCGAGGCAGCAGGATCCTAATAAACTACCCCGGTCTCCCTGTCCTTCCCAAATAATGTCTGGCCAACAGTCTTGAACGGCAGCAAAAGCATAACAAGCTCTGTCACAGCTCTCTTTCTTTTACATGATACTCTTTACCCTCACATTTGACAACGTTGTCTGTCTTTCACAAGACCACACCCAAAGTGTACTGATGGCCACTCTTTCCCACGAATCATGATTAATAGTCACAGAGCAACCGCCTCACTCCATAATCCTTATTCCCTCAATCCCTTTTGTTAGAAACCCAGCTTTTGCCTCAAACTCCACCATCCTTCCCACTGCCGTATTATCATGAAACTCCTAAGCGTAAATAACGTTTCTGTTCACGTTGATTTAGTTGACATTGACAAGCGACCAGGCTGAATGTGACGTCTCATTGAAGGCGGTTGGAGTGGGTGTCTGATGCTTTGTTTTTAAATGAGGTCTTGTGGGGGCTTTTGTCTCTCTGTCTCGTCAGAGCTGTGAGATGGGGTCCCTGTGGATGGGGAGAATAGGCTTTGCTGCTCAGATGCAAATGGCAGCCACAGAGTAGCTCAAAGAAAAATCAGGATAATAAGGAGGAAAAGCAAAAGACCATGATTACGCATGGAGAATCGCTGAATTGACTGATATTATATTAGAGGTGGCATTTAGTATCATATAGGTCTCTGTGTTCAACAGTATTGGACTTGTATATAAATCTGCTAATGTTCGGTTTCATTGCTTGCTTGATTACTTATTCTCCTGTTTACTTTCTTTCATTAAAAAAAACAAGGCGCTTCTGAAATCAGTATCAATATTATTTTGGGCATTTTCTGAAAGTGCAGGAGCAAATTATTCAGGTGTGTGTGTGTGTGTGTGTGTGTGTGTGTGTGTGTGTGTGTGTGTGTGTGTGTGTGTGTGTGTGTGTGTGTGTGTGTGTGTGTGTGTGTGTGTGTGTGTGTGTGTGTGTGTGTGTGTGTGTGTGTCGTTTTGAAAGTCGGGTCATTATGGGCTTCTGCCCACCAGGCTACAAGAACTCCGATAATGAGTCTGCCCACTTATTTGGGGGAAAGGGGAAGAGAAGGGGTGGCTGGGGCCTTGGTGCGCTCTGATTTTAGTGTGATGTTGGGGGTCTCAAGACACGCGATTTTGCAGCCCCCTGGTAGAGTCGGGAGGGCAAAATAAACGGTTTGAATATTATCATGCATGAGTCGCGTAGTGGGTGGGGGACAGAGACTGAAATCTGCGAACACGGGGGCAACAGTGGGTGGGTAGAACCAAACCGCCTGTTCCCAACAACGGATGACTGGGATATCTGGATTCAAACGTTGACAATCAGACATAAGCCCATCATTTCCCTTCTTGTAATTGGCTTAAAGTGCTGCCTAGCTGTTTATCAGAGCAAAACAAATCCTTTTGTCTGAACCAGGAAAAATTCAGTGTTAAACGGTGCCTGAAACGTTCTCCTCAGTAGAAATGACTCTGTCGTTCACTGGAGAGAGTGTCGATCAATCCAGCAGCCATTAAACAAATATCCCTAGCGGACCTCATTCCCGTCCACGTGGGTGGACGTGTTCCCCCCACTTTAGTCCCATTTTTTTTTGGGGAGTTTTCCGGGAAGACCCAGGTAATCTAATACTAGAGTCTGCATGTGTGTGTGTACCTCCGCACGCTCATTATGATACATTATGCAGTGAGGCCGCTGCAGCGCACTGGGAGCTGTGGAAACAATCTACATAACCGCTTTGTGCTCTCACCTGTCTTTACCAAATTAATTTTAAAATATCAAAGTGACTTATGATGAACATACTGTGCGAAGATTCCTTCCTAATGATCCAGCGTTCATTAACATACACAATGTCACCAAAGTCAATGAGTTTAAAGGACACTTAAAGATCCACGATCCCTTTGCGAGGTCAACAGTGTGGGTTCTATCGCGAGTGGGACATCTCAAGGTCTCCAAGGAGAGGGCTATTTGTCTCTCCCCCCCCCCCCCCCCCCCCCCCCGCTGTATCTGAACCCCATCAATCCGTGGTGCTAAATCCCCCTCTATCTCAGCCCGCTGCCGCCCCCGTCATTCCGACAGCTCCTCCCATCCCCATTCTCCTCCTTGAGCTGCATCCAGGATCAACCACCAAGCCCCAGACCCACACAAACACACCCCCGTCACCCCCCCACCCTCTTCTTTACTCTATCCCCTTCTTCTTCTTCTTCTTCTTTTTTCATTCAGAACCCCTCTCTCAACAAATGAACATTCCACAGCCTTCTCTCTGACGCACGTGCTTTCGGCTACAGAGGGTCCTCTCCGTGCTAATAACGGGCCCTGACCGCAGCTATGGCGTGTCATGGTGTGGGCCACAGGCATCCTGGGCTTGTAGTTCTCCACGGGCCGTCCTTCACCTTGCGGCCATCTCGTGCCAGACGCCAGAGCCGCTTTGAAAGGCATTGTGCAGGCCGCTCAATCGGCCGTTTGGGCACGCCGTGACGGTTGTGTTGTCAGTTGGACACGTGAGTTGAAGTGGGCCGTGGAATAATTTGCATTTTGGCGGCGGCAGGCTTGTTGCAACCGGGGAGAAACGGTGTTCTGGGTCATTGTGTGTCACGAAGCTTCAAAGTTGAGCGGGGCCCATTTTTTCACAGTCTGTTGGCTTCGCGTTCAGCAATTAAAAAACTGTCCACATTTCTGGTGGACTAGTTACCATTTATGTTCCCTCTGCTAAGCCTCGTTCATTTGGACACCATTCCGTTTACCAGCTTCCTTCAGTCTGGAGGTCTTATCAAGATCTCCTTCTCCCTCTTTTCCACCACCAGCCCCCCCCCCCCCCGCTCCCTCCCTCCCAAAGCCCCTACTCATTTCAATCGCAATCCCCCCCGGGTGAGCCCAACCTCTCAAGTTGGTAACTCCTATTACCATGGTAACTGAATCCATGGAAGGAATCAAAACGCCAGGAAACATGGCCCACAGTTACCAGAGTTACTTATGCTGAGATCAAGTGTGGCATCCTCAGCGCGGCTGCTGCTGGGGCTGCTGCTGCTGCTCCCGCTGCTGCTCATCCATGTGGGGGGTGGTGTGTTGGGGGACGGGGGTGTGTATGTCTGTGCTGTGTATTTTGGGAGGGAGAGAACGGGCATCTGCATTGGCATCTGTGCTGGTAGCATTAGATAGAGATATAGTGTGGTTGCTGTTGGATAGGGCCCAAATATATATTTTTGTCGAAGTAATAATGGCATTTTTGGGCTTGTTGAACATAATCTGGGTTTTATTTTGGTCTGCCTTCAAATCGGCCCTTTGTATATTTTTGGTGCTGTTGCTTTGCATTCTGTGAGTCGCATTCACTCAAGACAGTGTTGTGTGTGTGTGTGTGTGTGTGTGTGTGTGTGTGTGTGTGTGTGTGTGTGTGTGTGTGTGTGTGTGTGTGTGTGTGTGTGTGTGTGTGTGTGTGTGTGTGTGTGTGTGCGTGTGTGTGTGTGTGTGAGGGGGGCACTGTCGATTAGGTGCTTGACTCATCAGCACCAATCATCCTAAATATCGTGCTCCTTTCAGCCAGCTGCTAACCCAGTGCATGGGTTAGCTGCATCATGTCTCTACATCCATGTGCCAGAGATTGTGTGGTCTCGCATGCGACGACCATAAATCCTGCGATAACCCGTTGGATTAAGAGAGCGGGATTATGGCCCGTCCCACCAAACGGCTTCAAACAAGCCTCATTAAAAGCATAAACTGCTGATGGCAAGATCACGCTGGTTCAACAGGGCATATGGTTGGCTATATCTGGCAATTTGGATTATCTGTGTTAAAGCTATTATTCTGCTTTCTGAAAGTCGGGTTGTTGCATAGCACTGTTTTGATTTAATTTGGGAAGAATGTCACTCAAATTTGGAGGATGTCATCAAGGTAAAAGAATAACAGTTTGTTGATGATTTTTGTGGATTACATTGATAATGGCAGAAGCTATCTTAATGCCTTGTTTACAAGGTCCACACAAATAGTCAGTGGTGCCCCCCTTTATGTCTGTCTTTAACTCTCTGTCACTCTCTCTCTCTCTCTCTGTTTCCCTCCCTTTAACTCTCTCTAGCCTTCTCTATTTGCATCTTCCATTGCTCTTTCTCTCTCCTTTTCTCCTTCTCTCCTTCTGTCTCTCTGTCTCGGTCTCGGTCTCGGTCTCTCTCTCGTCTCTTTTTCTCTCCTTCTCTCTCTCTCTCTCTCTTCTCTCTCTCTTTTTCTCTCCTTCTCTCTCTCTGTCTCTCTCTTTTTCTCTCTCTTTTTCTCTCCTTCTCTCTCTCTGTCTCTCTGTCTCTCTCTCTTTTTCTCTCTCTGTCTCTCTCTCTGTCTCTCTCTTTTTCTCTCTCTTTTTCTCTCCTTCTCTCTCTCTGTCTCTTCTCTCTTCTCTCTCTCCTTCTCTCTCTGTCTCTGTCTCTCTCTCTCTTTTTCTCTCTCTCTTTTTCTCTCCTTCTCTCTCTCTCTCTCTCTGTCTCTGTCTCTTTTTCTCTCCTTTTCTCTCTCTGTCTCTGTCTCTTCTCTCTTCTCTTCTCTCTCTCTCTCTCTCTCTCTCTCTCTCTCTTCTCTTTTCTCTCTCTGTCTCTCTCTCTCTTTTTCTCTCCTTCTCTCTCTGTATCTCATTTGATCCCTCTCCTTAACCCTATCACAATCTCTTAGAGGTAAGAAGGGTTTAGTAATGAAGGTATGAAGCAACTCATTCACTGTTGATCAAGGCTTAAAGATATCAAAAAGCTCTACCTACTAGTTATAACAGGTTGCTGTTTTGTCTTTCCTGTATAGCGTTGCCTCACCCACAACAACTCCTCTGGGATTTATTTTCGGGTGGATAGTGTAAGGGCTGCTGTGCATCTTCACCGGAAATGTTCATATGTTTGATAATATTATACTATATACTACTTCTAATACTCATACTATGGAAGCTGTGCGTCTTAATGCAGCTTTAAGGCCAGAAGGCTACAAATGCGGCAATCGAGAGCCGCATTGTAGCCGGCTCATATAGACTTTAAACGCAGTGGATCTGAAATCCACTGGCGTCCACAGAATAATGCCGTGTGATATTTCTGTTTCAGCTTTTTGTGTTATTAAAGAAACACTGTAGAAATGAAAAGAAATACGATCAGATGATAAAAATACAATTCCGCAGCAGTGGTCGCCGACTATGATTCAGGCAAAGGAAGATGGGACTTTCTCCAGGTAGCGAGAGGGACCAAATCGGGCTCAAACGGGAGTCATGAGCTACATGGCGACTAAGAGCCCAGACCAATCTGATATCAGCTCACAAGGGGTTGGAGAAGTCCCCCCCACTGTTCAGGTGAACTTTTCAAACCGAGCCTCCCGCCGATTTAGCTGCGTAGACACAAACAACGTGGGCGTTCCAGTTCAGTTTCCACTGTATTTGAAGTCATTTATTGGATCATTTAGGAGTGATTTTGAAAATAAATAAATAAATGCGTGATTAATTATGAATGTTGTAAACATGAGTTTTTCTATAAACGTAGAGGTAAAGCAACAAGTAGGCTTTTCCATAGCTGTGTAGCTAATCACCAAGCCAAATAAAGGAGCAAGCCCTCCTCCACTCTTGCCCCCACCTCCTGCTCTGGGACGGGGAGAGCAGAGTCCACAATGCTCTTATTTTCCAGGAAAGGAGAGAGGAAGAGTCTGCCGCAGAAATGGATTGAAGTAGTGACAGTTATTGGATTTCGTTTGTGTGGTGACCAATGAGCAATGCCGGTCAGAGGATTATTAAAAAATGTACACAGCCCTACTAACATCAGAGACTATAACCTGCAGGGACGTATAGACCATACAGCATTATAAAGGTATGACAGTATCGGTATCTCACAAACACTTAATGTGTTTCCGAACATATGGTTTTCAGAATTCCTTACCGTTGATTTCGAATAGAATCTGACTAGAATCATGGGGAAGAAGAGAGCTGACATCTGCTGTCCAAGATGTTTGTGTGTACCCTGTCCGTGAAGGCTGGAAGTCTGGCAGCTGTTGTATTTGCCAGTTCTGTAACAAAGCACAAAGGGCATTTTTTAATACGATTGATTTTTCTTTTCTCTTCTCGTTCTTCGGCGAAGGACGTTTCTCAGATAGAGGAAGGCTGTTTTGACGGCACACGCTTATCTTTACAAATTTTTGCAGTCCTACTACCTCAGGCTCTTCCGTGTTTTGGAGGACACTAGGATGCCTGACATTGTCTGGTGATGCTCGTGAACATCCTGTTCCAACAAAACCACAAGGCTGACTCGCTCCGTCTCCTCGCATGTTGTGAAGCGCCATGTGAAACATGTAGTACTAGTTTTTTCTAAAGTGAATAACTGGCTTAGGTCGAATTGAGGCCATTTCAAACAATGCACACATCCCCACTCGTGTATTGGTTTTATCTTGTTTTTTTGTTTTTCCAAAGGTGTATTTTATTTTATATTTTTTTATTCTGCCACTGCTTTAGCAGATACACCAGTAAGAGCAAGGGAACATACAATTAAAGTCTCCTAATAGCTCATCATGTGGCAGGATAATTATAACACACAGTGCAATGCTAATTATACCAGCCATCTTCTCTGCTCACGTCCTACTAAAGCCAATGTCATTCTGCTTAAGAGCTTGCCACGTGTCCCACTTTTAGAACCGTAGCCAGAATGGCGACAGTATCTCAAATGACTATTCATTATAGTCATTGTTGTTTCATGGAAACTGTGAGTTAGGGAGAGACGGAGAGTACCTTGTAGAAGGGAAACTTTGCGTTTATAGTAGCAGTCGTAGTAGACTGATAAATAAAAGGTGTCAGTTGTGGTGTACGACTTAGACAGGCCTTTTTTTATCTGTAGAGTGAGTCAGGAAGATAGAGGGGAAGACATCCAGCAAAGCACTACTGGCAGGAATCAAGCCCCGGTCGCTGTGGTTAGGACTGGGCCTTAATGGTACGTGTGCTACCCGGTGAACCACCTGGGACGCCCCAGACAGGGCTGGACCATTCCCCATGGGGCTCTCAGGCTTTGGTATGGCGGCGCTACCCACAGCTGTTCTATATCTCACATCCTCATCTCAACCGCACTCCACCTGAGAGTGTCCCCCACCCCCATCAGCCCTCTAGAGGGGAGGCAACAGGCTGCCAAGGGCAGGTCAGAGCGACTCCACATAAGGTCCACCGAGTTATTGTTTGGCCGATATCCGTCTTGCGTATGTATACACGCTCACAACGCCAATCTACAGGCAGCCGTGGGTAGAATTTAGCCCACCTCCTTTGCCTTGGGTCGCGTTCCCCATTCTACAATAAAGATACTTTGATCTTTGAACAGGCAAGATGTCAATGGTGGAATAGTGGGAAACGTGCCGATGCTGGATGTAATGTTACCTGAGTAATAATTTGAAGGCTTCAATTATGAGCTTTCCAAGCTCAATATTTTAAATTAGCCACTTTTAATAAAAAAAAACCCCCAATTCTTATTGTCTGTATTCCTAGTCGTAGTTTACAGGGCTTGAAGAGATGACATCGTAAAACATTGATCAGATTTGTCATTTGGGTGGGTTGTGTGAGCAAGTGAGGCCTTCAAAGCAGCACCTGCCATCAGATGAGGCAGAGGGTGAAGACAGGATTGATGAACCTCTACTCTGGTCTCAATAATCTGCCATCACATGTGATTGATTTGATAGTTACACCCAACATAAGTAACAGTTGGTTGCATTTGCTAATGGGCTAGAGATAGCCTCGATTCATCAATTGGGCTTCTGTGAACAGCAGCTAGCGTTAACGTCATCAACTTGCCCACCACGTTTTGGGGAATGAACATTGTGTGTGTGTGTGTGTGTGTGTGTGTGTGTGTGTGTGTGTGTGTGTGTGTGTGTGTGTGTGTGTGTGTGTGTGTGTGTGTGTGTGTGTGTGTGTGTGTGTGTGTGTGTGTGTGTGTGTGTGTGTGCGCGGCATGAATACACAGAGATAACTTGGCATCGTGTTTAATGAGCAATAGTAGGGGGATGGAATCTCAGCTCGATCACATTTGTGTGTCGCCTCTGGTCACTTGGTAGACGATATGAGCAGGCTGTGCGATACGAGTGAACAAAGTTATTATTGTTTTATGTATTTGATCACTGAGATTGTTTATTTGGCTTGGAACCCAGCGTGCCATCATAAATATGCTTCAGGACAATTCTTCCTGATTTCCTCTTTTAACTTCCTTATGTTAACATTTTATTACATTATATGCAGGCCATCGGCAGTCCTAGACTTTAAATAAAGGCATCAGCATAGGCCGTTGCAAAACTGATATCGGTTGCCCATTCATCTGCAGGCTGTTACAGCCACACACCAATCCCTCCTTCTCCTCTCCATCCGTTCATTTGTTCGTAAGGCTGCTCGCAAGGGGCCTGCCTTATTAGTGGCTGGCTGTGTGCCGTTGTTACGCTGTGTGTGTCTGTTGTTTCTTTTAACGTATCGACTCCCCCAGGGCCAACGCACACACCGTGTGTGTGTGTGTGTGTGTGTGTGTGTGTGTGTGTGTGTGTGTGTGTGTGTGTGTGTGTGTGTGTGTGTGTGTGTGTGTGTGTGTGTGTGTGTGTGTGTGTGTGTGTGTGTGTGTGTGTGTGTGTGTGTGTGAAGCAAGGGCTTCTATGTTATCTAGAGATCGACAACAGGATGTGGTGGCGAGTGACTTTGCTGAACTCTTCCTGGCTTCAGGGGAAGTCACGAACGTCTGGGGTGTTTTTTATAGGGTCAGAGAATACGGAGTTAATCGACACCTGTTCCCGCCCGCCAAGAAACGCATCAATGGTCTGGCCCAAGAGGAGATTTTCAGCAGTGCTGCTGTGGGACTATTGTTTTAATAACCGATCAATTCATCAAATGATGATCAATTCATCAATCTTTGAATTGATCGATTAGTGAGAGTAAACCCGATATCACACCGCCACATAATACAATGGCCTTATCAGGGGTCAAAAGCACACACACACACACACACACACACACACACACACACACACACACACACACACACACACACACACACACACACACACACACACACACACACACACACACACACACACACACACACACACACACACACACACAGTTTTACAGGGTTTTCCAAGATAACAGGAAGTAAGGGGGGATGACTTCCTGTTATTAGTTGCTGATGTTTACCGTTATCTCTAGAGGAGGACCCGGCGTGGCAGCTCCACCACATCTCCACCATCTCCCAGAATGTTCTCCTCCCTGTTATGGAATTCAGAGGGGTCTGTGAGGTAATCCCAGTGGCAATCCTTCAAAGTTAGGCATATGGGATCCATTCTGAAAACTTTCCAAAACTTGCATGTCTGCATTCTGTGTGTGTGTGTGTTTTCTTCCTCTATGCAGGTGCCCTTATGTTGACACAATCAGAAAAAAACCAGTTTTTTGTTTGTTACTTCTTTACTTTTGCTTGAATGCTTGAATGATTTATGATACGTTGCTTTAGTTTTCCTTCTTCTTCTTTCTCTCACTTTCTCTTCATCAGCAAACGTTTACAAAAAGTAAATATACTTGTGCAAAGTGCACACAAACGCTGACTACCGGATTATTTATAAAGGGGCAAGTTTTTTCCCCCCTACCTGTTTCTATTATTAAATACAGGATAGTGAAGTTGTGGAAGCATGAAGAAAGCGTTTTTTGACCATGTCAGCATGCAGGGGTCATCTGTGTTTGTGCGAATACAACTATATGTGTCCCTTTGACAGATCGCAAACATGACCCCGGTACTGCATTGTTACTGCCGCAGGCACTCACAGGCACACAAACACACAAACAAACACACATGCACATCCCCAAAACACACACACACACACACACACACACACACACACACACACACACACACACACACACACCACACACACACACACAACACACACACACACACACACACACACACACACACACAGAAACACATCCACATACACACACACACACAGAAACATCCACTCACATACAGAAACACCCACTCTCACACACACGCGTACACACACACCTAGACACACACACACAAAAACACCCACCCTCACACACACGCGTACACACACATGCGCACGCACAGAAACACAATGTAATCGAATGGTAATGCAAGCGGTGAAAGATGGCAGCAGAATGGGCCCACTTTGAAAGCCCATCCATTGTGGCTCCGGCGCTCTGCGGTCCCGGGGCCACTCTCAATTTCCAGATCCAAATGACCACGCAATGCCGACGGAAACCATCAATACATTAAACCAGCAACAACAACATGCTGTTGCTTTTCTCTTCCGTGGTCAGTCTTCCCGTCATCATCCCTCACCTCGTCTGAACCTTCATAGAAAGAGCCTGGATAACTAAGATGCTGATTGTTTCCATGCCGATGCATTCTATCGCTTCCTTAGTTATAGCAAATGCAATATAAATGCAAACAATTTGCGCGTATTTCTCTGTATCTTTGTGTGCATTTCGTTTTTTTATCCCTAGCTTGAGAGTGTGTTGGGATTTGTGTGTGTGTGTGTGTGTGTGTGTGTGTGTGTGTGTGTGTGTGTGTGTGTGTGTGTGTGTGTGTGTGTGTGTGTGTGTGTGTGTGTGTGTGTGTGTGTGTGTGTTGCTTTAGCCTCAAACCAATTTAAAATTGAAGTCTTCCCCACATCACTCACTTGCACACATTGCATATGTCCCGGTTTGCCCGGCAGCCTCTGCTGTACGTTCCTCCCTCCCCGGCTAGCCTGCAACTCTTCTTCCTCTCCCAATGCATATTTACCAATGCATTAGGTTCTTGTGCTCCCGCGGACATCTCTCCATTTAGTCGAGGGGGAGAAGAGCTATCTGACTTCTGTCGCCATCAGCCCGCCATATGGCAGCTGTCACCAGATGATTGCTTTTCCATGCTCTGACAAATGGGGGGGAAATAGAAGAATGCATTTTGCACAGACATCACGACTCACCGTACGAGTGACCGATGGGACAGAACCCATGTCCGTGGGCACCCGGATGTAGCTTTGCAGCGCATTATGATAATCGAAAAAATAAATGACAATTATAATTGACCTTTCATTTTGACCAAAATCAAAGCGCTAACCGTAAGGTAAATGTAGTAAATAAATAGATTAATAAACACCCACATGACAAAGGATTCAGAATGCAGGTACGTTAAAAGAAGTACACCTACATTGTCAGATGTGTATACAGATTACGTTGTTTTTTTTGCTAAAATCCTTATCCAGTGTCGGGATTTCTTTGTTTTACTGTGCGCTCAGAAACTGCCAATACTCAAATTGTTTACTATTAATGCACAACTGTAGTGCACGGAATAAAACGGTACAAATACAATTCATACTCTTATCTCATTCGATTCTTGCCAAAGCAATTATTGTTTGTCCTTGGTTTTGCCAATATATTCACATGGGTTTGCCAATATAGGACTTCATAGACATAACTTTGTATAATTGGAAGCTTTTACTAAGAGTTAAACTAATGGATCAATTGCATAAACTGTTTCATTCCCACTATTCCAGTTGTACTTGCCAGTATGCTACCATGCATGCACACAAAAACACACGTACACACTCACTCACTTACTCCCTCACTAACACACACACACACACACACACACACACACACACACACACACACACACACACACACACACACACACACACACACACACACACACACACACACACACACACACACACACACACACACACACACACACACACACACACACACACACACACACACTCTCCAGCCTATGTGAGACTTGCTTCTCTCGAGATGTGTGTCCAAAAAAGTTTTGGGCCAGTCGCGTCAATGTCATCACAGATTAGGCCTGCTTTTGGCTATATAATTGTGGGTATATTTCTGTGTGCGGGCGCATGTTCCGGTTTCCATCTTACTGCTACGTCTGCAACACTTATATTCATAATCCTGGAATGGACTTTTGCTTACTTCCTGTAGCGTAAAGTATAGCACTTCTGTGTTTGCTGCAACCCACGGAGTTGTTCCATGTGCGTGTGACTGTGCATGTGGTGTTATGCGCTTTCACATTCATGCTGCCCTAAAATTGTTTCCACACACACACACACACACACACACACACACACACACACACACACACACACACACACACACACACACACACACACACACACACACACACACACACACACACACACACACACACACACACACACAATCCCATGCATGCTAATACAGACAAAATCCCAAACAAACACACAAAAACTCCTGACCCCTGCAAACGCATACTTGCAACACACACACTCCAACTCCCACTCCTGCAAACACACACACACACACACACTCCTGAAACACACACACACTCCTGACAAACACACACACAACACTCCTGACACACGCACACACACCCCTGACACACACACACACTGACACATGACACACACACACACACACACTCCTGACACACACACACACTCCTGACACACACACACACACACACACACACACACACACACACACACACACACACACACACACACACACACACACACACACACACACACACACACAACACACCGACACACACACACACACACACACCCTACACACACACACACACACACACACACACACACACACACACACACACACACACACACACACACACACACACACACACACACACACACACACACACACACACACACACACACACACTCTCTCTTTGAGCACCTGCTCTCAAGGTCGGCTGGCTAAAGCCCTGAAACAGCTGATCATTAGAACATCCTCTTTGTGCTGATGTATTATTGCTGCTTTTTATGGGATGGCAGAATGATCTCCACCAGATCCTTGACCCCTAGTTGTGACCTGTTAAGAATGAAAAGATTCCTCTTCAGGGTCATGGACTCATAACTCGCCAGCATAACAACCTGGTTTGTTACTCACCCATTGCATTGTTACTGGTTTTAACCTGGTCGTGAATAACAAGGTTGATGCTGCAAGAAAAGATTTAGTGTTAGTGACTCAGACGAGGACAGCAAAACACGGATTGAGGGACGATGAGCATAAAAAGGGAACCGTCCCACACAGCTTTTTTCTAATCATTTTCAATCCCCCTGTTTCCACAGTTCGCTACCTACTCAAAAACAACGTGGGCCCAGACCTGTGCAACGAAGACGGCCTGACAGCCCTCCATCAGGTAAGATACACAACACACACAGGCCTCTGCTTTGCACTCTCCATCCCTCTCTGGTTTGGGAATATGCTGGACTATCGTTTCCTACGTGGCGTTCTATCAGTCTGTCAGTATTCCCTGCATGTTTTTGTTTCCTAAATGGTTCTTCTGAAACTTGGTGTGTGTGTGTGTGTGTGTGTGTGTGTGTGTGTGTGTGTGTGTGTGTGTGTGTGTGTGTGTGTGTGTGTGTGTGTGTGTGTGTGTGTGTGTGTGTGTGTGTGTGTGTGTGTGTGTGTGTGTGTGTGTGTGTGTGTGTGTGTGTGTGAATTTGTTGTCTTCCTAATTGGCCTTCTCTCCCGCAGATCTCTTTCACAAAGTAAGCAGAGGACGAAGGGAGCCAAATCATTTAATATTATTTTGTTAACCCTGTTTGTCTAATGAAGAGGGTCCTTCAATGGAGCCCAGGTTTGTGGGAGTTTGAGTTTGCTTTCCTGAAACTCAACAGCCAGTGTAACCGCCGAGCTGACGTCACCAGGGCGAGTCGGTTTATTACGGCCTCGAACAATATTGATGGCAACATTTCCATTTAAAACTTGTCTCGCCCGGAGGAGCATATTAATAACAGCCATGCAGGGGAAAGAATAATGAGACATTCAGATTGAAAATAAATAACTGAGCCATAGCCAACCTTGAGTGTGAAATCGACTCTGTGAGTGCGGGGTGATGTAACGTCGGCAGAAACTAACATTGAAAATGCTCAGAGTTCTGAGTCAGTTGAAAGCTTGTTGCATTACTACTACCAAAACTATTGCCTCGCGGTTAAGTGGATGGTATGTTCGATACGAACATCCAATAAACACACCTTTCAATGAAAACTATATCAAACATACCATCCATATATCGGCTTTATTTTATGCATATTTTCAGTTTCATCTTAAATTCTGAGCTTTAGATCTTCTCTCTGGCAATACGTAGTGTCTATTAATTCGGGTGGCATTGCCTGGCTCCAGCCACGGAATCCCTCCTACTTTAAAAGGGCAGGATCCGCTGTCGCTTCCTCTCGAGTGTTACTCAGCTCTATCGGAGTCTTGACTTGGCCAAACAGCATCTTGTAGGCGGGACTTGATGAAGGAATCTGTGTGACCACCATGGCCACCAATTAATAAGAACCCGGCGACTCCTGTAGCCTAAGTTCGGATTTTGCAGCTGTTTTGAAAGATTCATGCAGAAATTTTGGCTGTCAAACCGAGAACAGATGGCTACTTCACTTGCATAATTGCTATGCACTTAGAGATTAGTTTAGGTGGAAGTATCCTTGGATACAGTATTCCTACAATGTTGTAGCAGGACTTCTGGGGGGAGTTACATTTTGTTCTGTTTCGCTACAGACATTTCTAACAAAGAGAAACTCATCATAGCTTTCAGTAGGGGATTTTAATTAGCGTGATTCTACAGAGGCAAGTTTACATGGTAATGATTTGAAAACTTAACACACTTATTTTTTATTTAGAGTATTCTAGTGCTGGCCTAGTTTGTGTTCGCCCATTATGCACTTAAAGTTCCCGCCTCCAGCGGCATGGTTGGTTGAAACAGATATAAAGCGAGAAAAAGTGCAACGCCCTGAATGGAGCATGTCTACCATCAGACTCTAGATTATTAATCTAAAGTCTGATTTGTGAGACTAAGGGGGAAGCATCCTTCCCAGTCTTTGAAAAACCGCTAAGATTGGAGAAACTCATGAAGTGAAACGAAATAGAGGTTCGGAATGATAACCAGGCAGCCAGTGGGTATAAGTGACAATTACAGTGGTGGTAATGGATCCCTGGCTCCCTATGAAATGGCGTCTCCTTCATCCTCTCCTTACACACTTTGCTGTCATAAATGATATCTGATGATATTGCATCAACTTTAATTTTTTCAGGCATTTCAACTGCTATCGTCTTGCTCTTTCCTAATCTGTCTCCGTGCACACCCCTGTGAGAATCCAAACAGGCTGTCGTCGTACAAGCTTTTTATTTCTCTTTCGTCCTCACTTTGTTTCTCAGCCTCTGGAACAAAGAAAGCCCCCACAATGCCTTGCTTCAGGTTCAGGGAGTGTCGAAACTAGCAAGAAGGGCATTGAAATGTACCTGTCTGACAGTACGTCAGTACGTCTGGGTTTTTATTTTCTGAAAGCTATTCGCTTTGCGTTTAGTTTACCTTTTTTGTTGTCGGGACAATCTGGTCAATTTGAACTAATCAATCAGCCGATAAAATGGCTTCAAACCTTTTAGTTGTATTGCTTTAGAAGAAAGAGAAACGCTTTTGACAGATTTGATCCAGACATAATGCACCAAGGGAAACACATGCACACACCCAGTGCACACTAAACAAACACCCACAAATAAATACAACCTCAGCAACTAATCAGAATTGATTGACAAGTAAGTGTGACACGTACAAGGGATCTTTCTTTGTATTTGATGTACGCTGTCGCTTACTGACGCCCACACATGCACGTACGCATGCTTGTAATCTCACATTATGGTCGCAGGATGCCGAGTGTCTCAAGCAGAGACGACGGTCTTCAGCAGCACAATCAGGGCCACAGATTAGAAGGACGTTGAAAGAGGACATGAGACAATGAAGTCTTTTGAAGAGCAAAGTGGAGCAAGGGTTATCTTTTTACTCAGTAAACTACCAGTCCATTGCCTGACATACGCAGAAGGTATGTCAAAAGATGACCCCCACGCTTTCTTGGTGTAACGGTACCAGGTACAGTGAAGTCACGGTTCGGCGCAGCTCAGTTACGGCTTGCGTTTCCACAGCCGACAGTACCCTTATGGTTTTGGGGAGGGGGGGAGGATGGCGATAGCCGCGGCAGCTACGTTAGCATTGTAGCCTCATAGCAGCCCGACACAGTGTAGCCTGCTAATAAATCCAAAGAAAAAGAAGAACGCGAACGATGAACAAAGATCAACCATGTAGGATGTCCAAGAAGGACGGCAAACTTTTGTGCGGATCATGTGTTTGTTTATTATCCCCCTGTCTCACGGAAGTGCGATTCTGTCGACCAATCAACGGACGGCGTGTGTGTAGCTCAAACTTTCTTCAGGTACAACTGAAGATTGCGGATCTAACATTAGTTCGGCATTACATTAATTAATTTGCACGCCAGTTTTATTTAATTTTATACCCCCTGTAAATCCATGCACCGAACCGTGACACACACACACACACACACACACACACACACACACACACACACACACACACACACACACACACACACACACACCACACACACACACCACACACACACACACACACACACACACACACACACACACACACACACACACACACACACACACACACACACACACACACACACACACACACGCACACACACACACGACACACGAACAAAGAGCAGGCACCATTCATCCTTAACCACCCCTCTCCCCACCCGACAATGGCCCTGCCTCAAGAGTCTGAGTATATTTGTGTCTGTCAGTGTCAAAGGTCACCCGTTATCTTGATGGCAAACGGCCACTTGTGGGCCTGATTGCTGTTGCTCGGGGAGGGCCAGAGGTTAAAGCCGGATCCTTACTTTCCGTGTCTGCGAGGGTCCACGTAACGTATATATATCACCATCCTCCCATGTCCGCGACGCCTGTGGTGGACGCCTATGTGAACTCAACCTTCTGACCAGAGCAGACTGTACGCATAGCAAGCCCCCCCCCCGATCCGATGCAGGCTCAAGAGGACTAAACAGATGCATGCTGTGAAAAGAGGTCGTGCGACGGGATCCGCTGGTGCCAACAGTTATATAACCGACCGTGAAACAATATATCGAACTCCTGGCGAGAAGTGCTTGGGAGGGCTGAAAATGACATTTACTCCTATTTACTCACGCGTGCACTTCCACTCACACATGCAAACATCGTTAAGGGACTAATGCACCATAACGTTGTTTGCATGCGTATAAGGAGAGTAAAATGTCATTTTCCAGCTGCATTAGGATCTGTAAGCGTGCATGGGTGGTGCGCTCGAGCCACGTGGACCCGGCATTATTATGAATGGAACTGCGGACGCGCGTGTTGCTATTGCTGGATGTGTAGTGCAGAATGTATGACCGAGGGCCATTGGTTCACGTAGAGGCCATTGGTTCACGTAGAGGCCACTTAGTGAGTCTGTGTGTGTCTATTTTTGGAAGTGGGGTAGTGTGTAAGTGTAGGTGTGTGTGTCTGTCTGGTTGTGTGCTTGGGTGGGTGTATGGGGAATTTCAGGGTTGTTGTGTGTGTGTGTGTGTGTGTTTGTGTGTGTGTGAGAGAATGTTTTTCCGTGTGATTGTATAGGATTATTGTTTCTGAATATTGTTCTAATCGCAACGCAACCCGTCATGCTAATACACACCCATGGTCCCTTCTAGTCCCTCTCTTTGTGCACTAAACACATGCAACATTGCCCCCTATTAAAACGTCGCCCTCTCCTTTCGCAGCTGCTGCCCACGGCCGCTACGCTACGTTAGCTCTGCGGAGCTGAAGACAGTGACAGCACAGTGACTAAGCATATCGAAAACATTTATTAAAATATGTATTACACCAGGGTGATAACTTTTCGCAAATATTCCGTCCTCTGACTTGGGTTATTAACATTAGAATTGGAATTCGTGAGCAGATGATTTACCTCACCCAGTCAAATTTGAGCTAGATATAAATTCTTCCATCCATACCTCCACCATATCAGGCATATAATCAATGTGTGAGCCCAGAAATAAACCCTTTTAGCCACATATTCCAGTATGCAGACCCACATCTCTCCCAGCACCACCTTCAGTAATTTCACCCCCATTCCCGGCTATTTATTCCAAGCTTTGAATGCTTTATAGCGAATTAGCTGGTTGTAGCTAGACCCTACCAGCCCACAGGCAGTCTCCCGGCTGTTCTGCTGCCGTTGTTGTCCACAGACACAGCCCAACCTCTCCTCTGTTCTTGTTGGTGGACTTTGTGGAAAGCCCATTATTTCCTGCCTTGTCAGATGTTCTTTGCAGAGGAAATGATGGGTTGGCACCAATAACAACAGAAAGGTTTGGAGAGTACCACTTTGGTACCAGTTGTGGGTTAAAACATTGATTTTGAAGGAATATGTTTTTGACAGCGTCGTTTAAGAGTGCCAAATGTAAATGTATTGTCGGACTTCATCACTCCTTGGAAAATTTATATTTAATGAATTAATAATTGGGGGTCAGCCTCTTGTTTTTCTTTTCCTTTCAATTTCTTCGACTGGTCATCATTTGGTCACACCTTTTGGCAACATGAATCAGGAAGTACTGAACAGTAATGGAAAAAAACCTCTTCATAACATCGCCCTTCTGCTTCTTCATTCAAGTCATCATTATCACACACACACACACACACACACACACACACACACACACACACACACACACACACACACACACACACACACACACACACACACACACACACACACACACACACACACTCCCTCTTGTTGTTTCTATCTATTTGAATGTCCTGTTCAGTTCTAAAAGCCCCATTGAGTTCCCATTAAGGTGCCCTCTGTGTACAGAGGGCATCCAGCTCTGACAGACCCACGTGTCGATTCATCCCAGTACTAATAGGTCTGAGGAGACTTCCCTTATAGTGCTGAGTCGGTCCCGGATCCTGTATGATCCACCTTATCTTGTCTTCAGTTGCTCTCCATCTCTATTTTTCAGGTTCTCTGCTTTATTCCTCTTTATTTCTATGCCTTCTTCTCATGCCTCTCTTACTCGTCTTCCTCCCTCTTTCTCTCTCTCTGTCTTTATCTCTCTCTCTGCCTCACTGCCTCTTTCATTCACTCTCTTTATAACTCTCACTAAGCCTCTCTCTCTCTCTCCATCTCGGCCTATTTCTCTAATTGTCTCTCGCTCTCGCTCTGACTCTCTCACTCTCTCTCTGCCCCTCTGTCTCTCGACACCAGGAAGTGTCGTTGTTTGATCTGGTTGACAGAAGCCAGGCTACCCTGGAGAGAATGTGCACCGTCTAAAATCACCGTTGGTGAAAAAACACAAGACAGTTTATACTTTCCGCAGCACAGGAGAACAGTAGAAGGAGTGGTAAGTAGAATAAGAGCAGTGGGTAGATAATGACCCTGTAGTCTGGCATCGCCACTCTTAAACAGACCAAACAATGGTCCGTAGCATTGCCCCGTAAACATATACTTAGAGCGGAGTCGTGTCCCCACCAACCACGAAGGAGCCTTACTATACTACAACAACCCTGTTTTATTGCACACTGTCTGCTCGTTGAGATGCCTTCTGCCTCGTCCGTGATATATCGCAATTTCCCAGGAAACATTGGGCGTTGGGAGCCAAGTGGGGTCCCTCGGAATGCCTTATTATGGTAGCAAAAGGGAGGGGAGCCCAGAGTGATGTGAGTTGAGAGAAGCGACCGGGGACCAGAGTTGGTTTACCGCCTTTACAGTTGGAAAAGACACAAGCTTAGCAGGTTTCTTTAAATAGATAGGTTGATTTGGATGCTTTACACGTTGAGGTCGATGTAATGTGTTTTAACGAGAAATAACCTGTTCTATATCAAATCATATTGTATATGCAATATTGTTGTGGATCATGATGTTTGCTTTAGTTTTGCTTTGTTTATCTTAATCTCAGCAGTCGAGATCCAGTGATAAATGTAAAAGAATGGGAAGGCTTACTTTTTAGTCTCCTGACTTTTACCTAAGCCACACCAATAACCTTGCCTTAATGTAATTTTTTCCTAGCATAAACATAAGCAATTGAATACAAACCTACCAGGGTTATAAGCCTATTGCCAAATGTTGCAAAATCCCTCAATTATCTTTTCACTTTGTTATTGGGAGTCAGGCTCAGACCTATGTTGGGGGGAAAGTATGTGCACAAGAATGTTGTGACATATTGCCTTGCTAAACATAGAAATATCCACCACTCTATGGGTACACCATCTATCTGTTATTCATCCTCTTCGCTCACTTCAAAGCACACAAAGCTACACAGCAGTCAAAGAGGTAGCAAGGCCCCCTGTAACCCTAAAGGCGATATTTAGTCATGGTGTGTAACGATCCATCGATGTAGATCGATACATCGATTGATTGGCAAACGATCCAACTGCATCGATGCATGCATGCAACGGCCAAACATCGATGCATATCGCTGTATTATACGCTTTTATTTTGACAATCTCCTTGCGCGGCTGTTTGTGAAACTATTTCTGCACAAGTGCGCCAAGCCGCTCGTATCCATTCTTCAGTTAAACGAGGCAAGCAGCAAGATAGCTACAGCGAGCACATGTGTGAGCACGATGACGGTTAGTTTCGGTTTGAGTTGCCAGATTGGAAATATGTCCCGTTTTTCCAGCCGAACGTAATTGACCCTTCGCTAAGCCCCGCCCCCCTTAGTTACTGTTGCTATGTCTGTCAAGCTTTCGCTCCTAGCAAAAGAAATGGCGTTTTCAATGATGCCATCAACACAATTTCCAAAGGAAATCACCACACATTTTTGGAAAAACGGTTCTGATATAATCAGAGAGAAGCCGACCGAAGGGTCTGCAGTATGCGTTTGAGGGATATATCCACAATATCGTCTGCTGGCGGAGTCAAAATAATGACATTAAGATAGAGGGAAAAGCTCATAGGTCACAATGCAAGCGTCATGGCACCCCACGTCTTGACACTTCTACCCTGGAGCTCATAAACAGACAGCAAGAAAGCCCAACGAAGTCCTGCACAAGTGTGCCACAACAATGGCATAAACCGAGGAGTAATAAAATAAAAGCTGTGCCCATATCATCCGTAGTGGTGGCAAAAGCCAGACGTGACCGCAAACGGAGACCTATTGATTGCCACTACACAGGGAGCAGGTAAACTTACATGTATTAAGGATATTATTTAGGTTTGATTGGTTGTGAGTCTCACTTTTTTGTTACTATGATAATACAGATGATGGCGCTCTTATAACATACGTTTCTTTTATTAATCTTTCCGTGATTCAGCTGTTGATGTGGTCTTCCACACTGCTTTATCCATGTGTTCGTGTTGCACCTCTCTTATTGTGTCTTGGGCTTGGAGAAGGGGAAAAATTGGACACCACCTTCGACACTTTGAGTGTCTCGGGTGTCGGATTTACAAGTCCCGTATGCGCACCGCTTCGGCATATTAGCATCTGCTGAAAGCTTGACAGACCTCTCGGTTGCTACACACGGTTGCTAACGTAGGATTGGTCAGTGGCTGTTTAGGGGAGGGGCTTAGCGAAGGGTCAATTAAAAGTAGCCAAATTGGGTGGGAAAATTTGCTAAATCTGGCAACACGGATGGCTTATTTTAACAGCCAAGATGATACTGAGGGGTGTTTTGTTTTTAGTAGAAAACTATCCGCACACATAGATTTGGAATGGTCTATGTTCAAAATGAAAGATCATTACAAGCTTTTTAATTTAAGCCATAAAATACCTTTTGCACTTAAATGCAATCTGGCACTTTATTATTTGTATTAAAAATGGAATGTTTTTGTTTTTAAATATCCGGAAGAACAAAGAAATAAAATGATGAAATTGTAATTAAGTTGATATGAGTTAATGTGAATCGAATCGAAATCGTATCGTGACAGACTTTTGATATCGGCAAATATCGTATCGTTGTCCAATGAATCGATTTAATATCGTATCGTGATGAAACCAGAGATTTACACGGACCATTATGCTGAAATTCAGAGTACAAAGAAGAACACTGTCCTCTTTTAAATGTCAGGTAAAGGTAATGGGATTTTGTTGAGTGTCTATGGTTATGTGTGCCTTCACATTTTTTTCCAGAAGTACTTCAGATACCTCTTTCCATTTGGGAAATCAAATCTTTTGGTAATCATATTTCCTCTTATGTCCTGTGAGGTTTTCTTCTCCAGTCCTTCAGTCTATTCAATTGAATTGCAATATATTTTCACTCAGGAAAATAAAAGTTTCTGAAGAAAGAGATAAAGTGATAAAGCCCACTGCACTACCAAATAACTTTGGCTCAAAGAACACGCTCTGTCGGGCTGGACTTGCCCTTGTGTGGGTAGCAGGACATTCTACACAGCAAGTGTACATTTCAACCAAAGTTCCACACACTGTGGGTGAAATTGGCTGTGTTCCGTCTCATTGTTCCGTACACATTCCACACATGTTGCATTTTAAATAGATGACTTGAGGCTAATGTCGAGCGACCTGTGCAGAGATTGTTTTGCACAGCTTCTCCTAGAGAAGAGGATTCTGGGTAAATGCAGACAACTATAGACTGGTGGATGGAAAAACAGACCAAAGAAGATATGGTCACCCACAGGTGCCCTTTGTGCTGAATGGCAGGTGCTACTGCTCTAAGACATGACACGACGCATCTTTCTTCTTTGGCCCTTAGAACACTAAGCAAGGACACACACACACACACAGACACACACACACACACACACACACACACACACACACACACACACACACACACACACACACACACACACACACACACACACACACACACACACACACACACACAGAGAGAGAGAGTGAAAGAACGACATATTCCAGTTTCATATGCGAGCACACGGGACT
This sequence comes from Melanogrammus aeglefinus, assembly GCA_900291075.1. NCBI lineage: Eukaryota > Metazoa > Chordata > Actinopteri > Gadiformes > Gadidae > Melanogrammus > Melanogrammus aeglefinus. Next base: position 300,168 of record OLKM01000077.1, read on the forward strand.
GTTCCTTGCGCTGCTGAGGAACCACAAATACCCCACCGAGGACCCGTCTTAATCTTCACACCAATGTGTTTGTCGCAAGAAACATAAAACGTTTCCTTCTTGGGCTTCAATATCAAATCTACGTCTCCCAAGCCCTGAGTTGTTTATCACTCTGTCCTTCAAACATCTATCTTTTCCCCCTCTCCCTCGTTGCGTCTTTCTTCTTCTGTGGTACATGTCCCCCGCTTCCGCTAATTAGCAGCGCTAGAGCGAGAGTGGCTGTGGCTGACGGCGTCTGGGTTGGTTTTTCCTGGAAGAAATATCCTCTTCCTCCCCGTGCTCTAATTACGAAGGGTGGTACTAACTAGAAAATTCATTAATAATAATTACTGTTGGATGTGATCGATCTCTCTCACTCTCTCCTCGCTATCTCACTTGTTCTCTCCTTCTCTCTCTCGCCCTCTCTCTCGTTCTCTTTCTCTTGCTCTCTCTTCCGTTCTTTCGCTCTTTCTCTCTCTCACTCTCTCTCTTTCACTCTCACTCTCTCTTACTTCCACCAACACACTGCTGTAAGATGTCAAAACGACCCCCCTAGAAGCACATTAATCCGTCCCGATGGATTCACCAAAGACCAGGTAGTTAGCGGACGGCAGGGAAGCAGCAGCACGCCACCTAAGCCCCCGTATGAGGATATGACAGTTGGATTTGTATTGGTATGAGCCTCGGGTATTAAAGCACACACGATGATGTGGATTCAACATAATTTACCTTGTAAACATATTCTCCCCTTGTGCTGAGCCTTGGGCTGCAAAAGCTTTGTTCTTCACTCTCACTCATCAGTGTTATGCTGTGATTGAACTTAACTAAAACGCCTCTCCTCCTCCTCTTCCTCCTCCTCCTCTCCCTCCTCCTTCTTTCTCTTCCTCCTCCTCCTCCATCCTTTCCCCCATGTCACCAAATTGAAAGCCTTTTCTTTAGTTTTTCTGGGTCTTTACATTATTACCGCCACTATTATACTTTCTCTTTCTTTCACATCTCCCTTGTAATTTAAACCCACTTCCTTCCTTCCTTCCTTCCTTCCTTCCTTCCTTCCTTTTTCTCTAATGGGGCATTCTTGCCCGGTGGTAAGCACAGCTGCCTCACAGAGAAAAGTCCCTGGGATTGCGCCCCGTTGGGTGGGATTGCGCCCCGTTGGGTGGGATTGCGCCCCGTTGGGTGGGATTGCGCCCCGTTGGGTGGGATTGCGCCCCGTTGGGTGGGATTGCGCCCTGTTGGACGGGTCCTTTTCCGCGGTCACACGGTTATCATCCGGCTGCTCCGGTCCCCTCCTGCGCCATCAAACGTTCATGCTGACACGCCTCAGGCCCATCACCGAGGCAAGGGCATTCAAGTGGAGCTGTGTCCAGGGTGCTACCCTGTGGCAGGCTGCCCATCGCCCCTACTGATAGGATGGGTCAAATGCAAAGAAAGAATAATCACCATGGTGATAATATGATTAAAAGTATATTATTACCATTGATGACTTTTTTTCCCCCTGTTTTTATCTATTTGGGGTGGCACGGCCTTAAGCATTAACAAAGCAAAAGTGAGAAGAAAATTCCTTTGTTCGTCCCTTCGTTAACTTCATCATTCGGAATTGAAAAGTTGCCGTCGTACTGCTTTATTTGAATATACACCCAAACAGTTAGTGTAGCATGTCCAATGGAAGCCCTGTCATGAATGAATCGTCATCACAGGTGGTGTGAATAATGAACGGATATATTCAACCAGCCCCTCACTGTGACCTGTCTCCCCCCCAGTGTTGCATTGACAACTATGAGGAGATGGTGAAGGTCCTGCTATGCCAGGGTGCTAGCGTCAACGCCCAGGACAACGAGCTGTGGACCCCCATGCACGCCGCCGCCACCTGCGGCCACGCCGGCCTCGTCAAGATACTCATCTCACAGTGAGCATGCACACTCGCACGCAAACACATTCAAACGCACGCACACACACACTCGCAAGCAAGCATGTTCAGACGCGCACGCACACATACACAAATACACAAATACTCACAAACACACAAACACGCATATTTATTCACACAAAGCTGCACACAAACAGGGCCGCATATACATGCCTATACACAGACAGACAGACACACACAGCCCTTTTCTGCATCTAGAGCTATAAGTCCATTCAATTAACACACAAACACACAGCCATCTGTTGACACTCTGTACCAGACCAGAGCTCTATCGACTGACTGTATGTACCAGACTAGAGCTCTACTGGCTGACTGTATGTACCAGACTAGAGCTCTACTGGCTGACTGTATGTAATAGACCAGAGCTCTACCGGCTGACTGTATTTACCAGACTAGAGCTCTACTGCCTGACTGTACCAGACTAGAGCTCTACTGCCTGACTGTACCAGACTAGAGCTCTACTGCCTGACTGTACCAGACTAGAGCTCTACTGCCTGACTGTACCAGACTAGAGCTCTACTGCCTGACTGTACCAGACTAGAGCTCTACTGGCTGACTATGTACTAGACCAGAGCTCTACTGGCTGACTGTATGTACCAGACTAGGGCTCTACTGGCTGACTGTATGTACTAGACCAGAGCTCTACTGGCTAACTGTATGTACCAGACTAGAGCTCTACTGGCTGACTGTATGTACTACACTAGAGCTCTACTGGCTGACTGTACCTGACCAGAGCTCTACTGACTGACTGTACCAGAATAGAGCTCTACTGCCTGACTGTACCAGACTAGAGCTCTACTGGCTGACTGTATGTACCAGACTAGAGCTCTACTGGCTGACTGTATGTACCAGACTAGAGCTCTACTGGCTGACTGTATGTACCAGACTAGAGCTCTACTGGCTGACTGTATGTACCAGACTAGAGCTCTACTGGCTGACTGTATGTACCAGACTAGAGCTCTACTGGCTGACTGTATGTACCAGACTAGAGCTCTACTGGCTGACTGTATGTACTACACTAGAGCTCTACTGACTGGCTGATGGTATGAGCTTGCTCCCGTAGCCTGTGTTCAACGTGTGCATCCTACATCTGCTTCCTCACCCCAGCGGTGCAGACCTGCTGGCAGTCAACTCGGACGGGAACATGCCCTACGACCTCTGTGAGGACGACCCGACGCTGGACATCATCGAGACGGCCATGGCTAACCGAGGTGAGCTTGCTTACATCGAATGGAACATTCCTCCAAGGGACTCAGCCTATTTGTTTTTTTAAACAGAGATACTGCTTGGAAAGAATGACTTTGCCGCCCCTCACACGAATGTGGAAAAATGTTTTTCCACCGTCAGAGGCGGATTAAAGTTACGATTTAATGGTTGGAACGGTTTACAGTAGAGGCAGTCTTTACCGGTGTGTTCGAATTCCTTTGAACCCATTGAAATGTGTTCCTGATTGATTTGTGGCAAACATAGCTTTGCCTGTGAATACATCCCTTAAAATGCTTCAAAGTCCTAATTTGAATAAAAATTTGAATTGATTTTAAAATTCTTTCTTTTGTTGGAGAAAGGGTGTTATAGGAATTAGGTTTCCTGTTAGGTAAACATTGTCACTGTTATCAGAGGAAAGTGCGCCTTGCTTACCCTGGTGATAGAACTAGACCAAAAACATTCTGGATTCATATTTGTATGTATTTTAGGAGACAGGAAAAAGCAAGCTCTTCCCTGAACAAAAGCATCTGCACAATTGTCGCGAGGTGTGGTATATATTTGCTTCTTGCGTATAATGGTTTTTGGTACGTAAATTCTATTGGCAGCCCAAGAAAGGGGATATTTTTAGACTTTTCAATATCTCCGCAAAGCAGTCCCCCACTGCCAGCCCAAAGTCAGTATTTGATGTCATTTTCAAAGGTCGCGATGACAGCCCAACCCATTGAATCCAAGAGAGAGAGGCAGCGGTGTAAACTTGTGCTCACTTTGGTGGGCCGCGGCCATGTGATGTAGGGGAGGCATGAGAGCGGGAGTGAGATGAGAGGCATGCTTAAGCTGAGCTTCTCGGTGTGCTGAGTACAGTCCCAGGGGAGCGATGGATGTGTGCAGAAGCTAGGAGGTGGTGAGAAGCATGATTAACAAGAACGTTAAATGAAGCACTAGGCCCGTAATGGCTGCCGTGCAGTGGCTCAGTGGCGTACAGCGATGACGGAGCCCTTATCTGAGTGCACTGCCGGGTCAAACACGAGCATGCACGCACACACGCACGCATGTACCCATTACTATCTTTTTGTCTTTCCATCTTGATCCGTTTTCTCTTTCTGTCCAGCAATGAACCCAACCTATGAACCACACACACACACACACACACACACACACACACACACACACACACACACACACACACACACACACACACACACACACACACACACTCCAACACTCCAACATCTTCCATCTCTGTCCCTTTATCTTTCTGCCTGTTGCATTCAGGCGCACGCACACAGCCGCCCCTCTCCTAAGCATCACTGATTGATTTGACAGTTTCTTGGTCTTGTGCGTCGGGGGCCCGGCTATCGGCTCTGTGTCCCAGTGATAAGACGGGATCTTCCTTCCACACGCTGCAGGGGACAACTTGGGATGGCGCCGCAGCCATTACCAGCAGCCTCTGATCAGCCTCCCCTTAGCTCACTGCGTCTCAGCGGCCGCTAACTCGAAGCCAGGGCATGGAACAGGATTTAAATCGTGGGAGGAGCCCGGGGAATTTTGAGTGGGCCAAATCATTTTTGATTGAGAAAGTGTCGCTTTTTCTATTTATTTATTTTTTCAGTTGAATGGTTTTTTACTTCTTGCTGGATTAATGATGGCATACATCATTGTCATAAACATAGTCCACAGGCAGCCTTTCCTCAACGTTGATGAATTTATTGTTCAAAGACATTAGTTATTTCAGCATGCAAATAACCCAACATGAAAATCAGACTGGAGAACATGTTACAGGACCTGCAACGAGAGGTTCCGCTCGGGCTGTGATTGGCTTAGTCAGTCATTAGGGGCAGACATGAGCCAATGAGCCCATCAATGCTCCTGTTGGCTGCCAGCATTGCTTGGAGGGCTACCATTTTGAATCACATGCATTCTTAATAGATTACGATTGCGTGTGTGTGTGGGTGTGTGTGTGTGTGTGTGTGTGTGTGTGTGTGTGTGTGTGTGTGTGTGTGTGTGTGTGTGGGCCCTGATTGGATGTTTCTCAGGGAGGTGTCAGATTAAACTAAACACTGTTGCTGCTCATGACATGAATTATGGGTCAGCTCTATTTTGGTTAGTCAGAAAACCATTGTACAAATACATTTAGTGTCGCGACCATAAATTCAAGCTTCGGCGCTGGTCTAATAATACAGAACCATTTACTGAACTGCGACTGTGATTGCGAGGGAGAAATATCCAAAGAGTCATTTTGGTAATTTTATGCTGTAAATGGGAATTATGGTCATGTGACTCTTTTGTCATTATTATGTTTTTTAAAAAGTTATATGTTGAAACCAGAGTCCGGTTCTGCACACCATGGAAATTGGTCTTCAATTGTGGAGTGATCCCGAGCCGTTTGTTGAGCTGAAACCTACACCAGCAAACACTCTACCGTGGAAAAACAACCCCAGATACTTCACTGTGGCCTTCTTCATCGCAAATCACAAATAGTCAAAACATATGTTTGAAAATTGTAGTGTTTTATTTTTGCAATCCATTTTGTCGTGGGAAACGTTGGGGACTCCAGAAAGTATTATGCAAATGAAGGCTGCGTCGTTTGTAGCCCACCTTCCGGAATGGGGACGTTTAGCCCCCTCTGCTCTGCCTTTTCTGTGCTCCCTTATCTCGGCGTCTGTCTGTGTCAGTCATGCTTTATCACGCCGTGGACCAGCTCTGTGTGTCGTCGTCCCCCCCCCCCCCCCCCCCCTGCTGTCCCCTCCCCGGCAGACTGACTGACTGCCAGTCACACCGCTCCGTCTGTCTGCTTGATTGACAGGCATCACCCAGGAGATGATAAACGAAACCCGGGCGTCGACAGAAAGGAGGATGCTGGGAGATATCCAGGAGTTGATCAGACGGGGAGAGGAGGTCAACCAACAGGACTCACAGGGAGCTACACTGGTATGATTATCATAAAAATCATAATCTTAATGTTTTGTCATTGTTATTTAAGGTTACATTAAAAAAAACGAGTCATCTGACCTACAAATCAGAAAATGTTATAAAGCAAATGTCCCTTCACTATTCCTCAGCATCATGCATACAATATAACAGAACTAATACTGCTATATGGTACCTGACAATGAAAATAAAAACCTCAATGATGTAAAGAAATGATACTATAGACAACTCTATAATGTAATCAATTAATTATAATGGCCTTATATTATACAATTGCAACATGAGTTGAACATAGCAAGGTAGCAGGCCAAACAAAATGGGGTTTAAAATTCCTTTTGGAGTCTACCCTCCTGCCTCTTCACGTGTGTGTGTGTGTGTGTGTGTGTGTGTGTGTGTGTGTGTGTGTGTGTGTGTGTGTGTGTGTGTGTGTGTGTGTGTGTGTGTGTGTGTGTGTGTGTGTGTGTGTGTGTGTGCATGGTGAGTTGAAGAGGTGGACATCCTTTGAGTTAAGGTAATCCTGGAGGACATTTCTGGTGCCTCAGAACATCAAGGGTACTGCAAAATAGATAAAATACAAAAATGGGAAATTGTGTGTCTGTGTGTGTGTGTGCGTGTGCATATTTTGTGTGTGTTTAGACACAATGTCCTTAGCGGGGAGGATTATAACATCAAACATTCTACGATTCACTCAATGTTAATTAGGGATTTGCCGATAATGAATAGAAAATAACGACAACTAAATGAATGGAGACAAACACACAGCGTGATGAATGAGAGGTGGATGAGTACAGCAACAGAGCAGAACATCGCGGACAGAAATAGCTCTGTTAAGCCGGACTGCAGATTGTTTGATTAAGCTGCTTGTCTGATAGCTTTATGGACTCCGTTCATCTTGATGGACCGTCAGGGGTCAGAGTAGATCACTCCCTCTTCTTAAAATAAATGTGCAATGAGAAACACAACAGTGGAAGGTTATTATCAGTGTTGTCAGTTTTTTTTGTTGACTGGAAAAGAGTATGAAGTCAAATGTAGCTTTTAAATATAGCTATAAATACAAATTGCTGGCTATAAATGTTTTACCTGGTTAGCGGCGGAGTGGGTTGCTATTAAATGAGAAATTATTTTGGCATTTCTCCTTGGGCCATTTGTCAGCCACATCTTGTCACAGGCTGAAAATGTAGCTATGATAAAAGCATATCTGACATTCAGCATAACGTCTAGCGACAGTGACTGTAGATAAACGAGACGGACTAGATTTTCCAGGATAACGGTAGCCTCATCACTCTATTTGTTAGCTAACACCAGAAGTCACTGTGACAGCGACAGGAAACCTGACAAGCAGGTCAGAGGTCATCGTTATCGTTGCCCGTCAGATTCCTGCCAAATAGAAAGGTTGGGAAGGTTGGTGCGGTTTTGTAGGCTAGAAAGGCTTGTTCTTTAACCATCCTATTGGTATTATAAGCAAGGGTTTATATGTCACAAGGAGTCACTATACTGTCAAATACTCCACTTTGATTATACAAGATTTTTCTGGTGGGGTAAATATACTGTATATTGTCCACTAAAATATTGATAGCAATATATACACAATGGCAAACACTACAAACTTGAGCACAGAGGTGCTTTCCTTTTCTCTCATACTGTTTATATTTGACATCAGCTTGTCTTTCAAACTCAAAAGCAATTCACTTCGGTCTCTATATATCCTCTATGCCCACACACACATGCATGCACGCACACAAACACGCCCTGTACACATGCACAATGACACACACACACACACACACAGACACACACACACAAACGAAAACACACGCAAAGATTCTGTATTGGACTAAGGCTTATCTTTCAAACTCCAAAGCTATTCAGTAGTCTCTGTTCGTTCGAGCACACTGTCACACATAAACACACACACACACACACACACACACACACACACACACACACACACACACACACACACACACACACACACACACACACACACACACACACACACACACACACACACACACACACACACTATTCTATCTAAGATGGGTTTTAGGGATTTTCTTTCTCAGTGATGTAAGTTACAACACGGCCCCAGGTCATTAAACACAGAAATAGAAAGTTAAGAAAAAGAAACCGAAGGGGGAAAAAAAATAGAGATACACGTATTGTGTGGATGTCAGTGTAGTAGAACGCTGTCAGGATATCACACATTCTCCACCTGCGGCCACCCTTCTCCTAGTCCCTAAAACACACTAAACCAGCACCGGCGCGTCCTTCCAGGAGGAAGTAGTTTCAACAATCGCAGGCTTTCCTCGCAGACACTTCAAAGATTCATTTTTTTTTTATCAAAGCCGCTCCCGTTGCAGTCGGCTTCAGATGTTCAGCGTGTTTCATGTTAATGTGAGGTTGGATAAGGATTTGTGTTTGGAGGGGGAACATAATGCTGAGGATATGGAGAGGAGGAGGAGGAGGAGAGGAGGGGGAGGAGGCGGGAGCCTTTCGCTCGGCACTAAACCTTCTGGAAGCTGGGGTTGTAGATACATATGCTTCAGCTTGTACATCGCTCACAGTACTGGAAGCAGAACGGACGGCTGCAGAGATTTGAAGCTACTTATTTTCTTGATCAAAAAAAAAGATGAAAGCTAGATCTGTCAATGATGCCTTTATAGATATGTTTAGCACTTTATGGTTTTTATTATCTTTTAACGGCTTGCCGAAAATGTCAGTTAGAAATGCTAAGGAGTCGTTCGTGTATCAGCCTCATATCACTTCCCTCATTAGTCATAAAGAGAGCATTGTAGATTTCTTGTAAACCTCATATAAGAGGGATTTTACCAATAACATACAATCAATTCCAAGTCGTAATCCACAGCATGATCTCCCAATGCCTGTGTGTTTGTGCATTGCATAATGCGTTCGGATGTGAGTGTACGGCTTGGCTCAAGGATTTATTAGGGGATTCAGGGATTTCAGTTGCACGGCACCTGTTCACTTTTCTTTTTTTTCTACAGGAATTATGTATGTTAGTCATAGCACCTGGGCTTTCATTACTGAGAACCCAGGTGCTTTGCTCGTTACATCCCCTGCGTGCACGTATAGGACGGAATCGATTGCCCTGCTACGCAGAGGGGAATCTAAAGTTGTTCAGGCAAATAGTCCCATACCATGATGACTGCGGAGCATGGGGATCCACTGCATCTCGGGGCAGATGGAGTCGGCCCGACCTGTCACATATTTAATGGGGTCGACGGGAAAGTTTTTTTTTTTTTTGCATTATGATTGCTATCAAATGACCTTGCTGCACCAATGGCTAAGGTCCACTACTGTCAGCTCTGGGGGAATCAATCCTGCTATTGAACAAATGTGACCCGGTGTGCATGTGTGGGTCAAGGGTGCTACTGCCAACTGTTAATAAATGCCGGTTTTTGAAACAATACAAATTTGATAGTATCGGTAAATCTGTCTGAAAACAAATCCATCTATAAAATGTGCGTTACACTGCTGAAAATGCGATACTGCTGCCAAACAATGTTTTGGGCCAAAACAGTTCATTTAATTTGATTTTGTTTGTGTTTCCAATCCTACCCAGTACTTTGAACCGTTTAAACGCGTGGATTCATCCGCGTCTGCTGACCGGCGGCCCATTAGTGCCTGTCAATCAAAACGTTTGGAATGCTTTGAGCAAACATGCGCAATCCAGATTATCAATGTCAACAAAAGAAACACCTAGCAGATGTTCCGCTGCCTAGCATGAATCCAAAGGGAATTCTTTGTAAAGCGTGCTCATTGAAACACGGCGTATGCGCAGAAACTCAATATAAAGTACGTTTGGTGGACACAGATGGTAGATTCCTCCACCCATTACAACGCCCAACACAAGAGGCCCTCCTCAGAGCCAGACGCTCGCTGGTGTGGGATCAAAGCTCCTCGTATCGTAGCGTGTGAAGCCACTCCGTCGCTCTCCTCCCCCTTTCAGCTCCACATTGCGGCGGCTAACGGCTACGTCCAGGCGGCCGAGCTGCTGCTGGAGGGCGGGGGCAGCATGGACCTGAAGGACAGCGACGGCTGGCAGCCGCTCCACGCCGCCGCCTGCTGGGGACAGGTGAGCCTCGCGCACGCACACAAACACACTCGCACGCACACAAACACACACGTGCACCCAAACACACACACACACACACAAACACACACGTATGGGTCACACACACACTCACACACACTCATGCGCATGCACGTGCACAAACACACGCACGTGCACAGACACACACACACGCATAAACATACACACAAATACACATACACAGACAGACAGTCTGGGCGTTTCCCAGGGAGCCAAGGCCATATAGAGACACGGAGACAGACACGGAGACAGACACGGAGACAGACACGGAGACAGACACGGAGACAGACACGGAGACAGACACAGAGACAGACACAGAGACAGACACAGAGACAGACACAGAGACAGACACAGAGACAGACAGATGTCACAAAAACATGCAAATACACACACATAAGTATGCATGCATGCACACAAAAACTAAAAAAAAAAGTAAAAAAATTGCCAAATACACACACATCACACACAGCACACACACACACACAAAAAAAAAACACAAAAAAACACACACACACACACACACACACACACACACACACACACACACACACACACACACACACACACACACACACACACACACACACACACACACATATATATACACACACACACACACACACATGAGATACTGTTCTACGCAGGTGGAAACTAAACCACAGCCCAGAGAGTGGGAAGCACCTCCCCCACATATTCAGTTTTGCATTCGCACGCTACATTCTTTGGTATTTTGTCACCACAGAAAAAAACGGAGAACGGTTGAAATGTACAGAGACAGGCGGCTGAGCAGGCGGCTGAGCAGGCGGCTGAGCAGGCCAGCTCACGCTATGACCCCCATGTTGAGTTTCAGATGCACGTGGCAGAGCTGCTGGTCTCTCACGGCGCCAGCCTCAACGCCAAGACCTCCCTGGACGAGACCCCTATCGGTACGTCTCCCCCTCCCACACCCTGCCCTCAAGCGTGTGTCTCTGTGGCCCCCTGCACATGAAGCAGTCTGAGATGTTATGATGAGGAAGCGCTTTTTAATGCTTTCTTTTTTTTTATGCAGAAGAACATTAGAGGGCAGCCCCACAGGCAGGGACCCCTGCTGGGTCTCAGAGCGCAGGAAGGACAGAGTTCTGTGCAGTGTTAAAATGGGGTGCTGGTCCACATCATCAATGTCATATTTTTATGCTACTTTTTTAAATCGAGAATACTGGAAAGTCGGCAGTTAAATTGCAAAGTTAATGTGGCTAGCATTTCTATTTCCTTATGTTCCATGAATAGTAAAATATGTTATATCTTATCTTATTTGTCTCATTTGATGTCGGTAATACACGACAAAAGCCTTGGTTAGTACAATCCTGCCTTATTTACATAAATGTGAGTGATGGACATAAACGTAATATTAGTGATTGAACTTTTTTAAAACCTGTTCTTTTGCGCGCATAAGGATTAGTCATGATAATCTGTTGACAATCATCTGTTAATTTAATATCCCAGAGTGGGTTTTGTATTAAGCGTTTCCGGGAAGCAACCCACCTTGCAAGCACACACACACACACACACACACACACACACACACACACACACACACACACACACACACACACACACACACACACACACACACACACACACACACACACACACACACACACACACACACACACACACACACACACACACACACACACACACACACGTCACTCACATTATGCCCTAAATGTGTGTGTGTGTGTGCCTTTGATCCTGATTTAGATCTGTGTGAAGACGAAGAGTTCAGGGCCATTCTGCTTGACCTCAAACACAAACATGACATCATCATGAAGTCGCAGCTCAAGCATAAGACCTCTTTGTGCAGGCGGACCTCCAGCGCAGGCAGCCGCGGGTATGTACTGACCCCTGGTGGCGGGAAGCTGTCACTGCACTAGCAGTCTGTGTGAATATTGGAACGATGTCGTGAATGTAGACTACTGCTTTTTTGTTATTTAATGATTTGGGATCCTAGGCCGGAAACCCAAAAAACCTAAGAGGAGGGGTTATGCCTTGTTCCCCGAATATAAACTAATTTGAAGGAGTGGATGACATTTTCACGAGTCAATCCAACCAGCTTTGATTCAAAACATTTAAAGAAACTTTCCTACAGTTTACTTGTGTAAGCCGAGTTTGGCCCCTGACATGATTGGTTGAAACAAATATGAAGCAGCAAAAATGAAACATTCGATCATTCATCTAAAATTGGATTTGTGAGAATAGTGGTTAGGCACACAAATAAACGTCAAGTAAAAGTTGCATAAATGTTGTAAGTTGACATCCCTGTACGGAAGCCCCCCCGCTCTGACGCGCCGTTCCGCCTCCCCAGGAAGGTGGTGCGTCGGGCCAGCCTGTCGGACAGACACAACCTCTGCCGCAAGGAGTACGAGACGGAGGCCATCGTGTGGCGAGGCGGGCGCGAGGGGCCGCGGGCCGAGGAGAAGGAGAAGGAGCCGGACCAGGGGGCCGGCCAGGCGCTTCATGTGAGGGGCTTCAATGTCACTCTTTGGGGTCTTTGTTTTGTCTGTGAAATAGTTTTTATTCTCGCTATACCTGCCTGAATACCTTCTGAATTGATTAGGATTCACCTCGGGCCGGTTTGTTTAGTTTGAGAGCTTGGGTACTGGGGAAGTTCTGATTGAGAGGCCCGACGGGGAGATGTATTTAATGAGCTTTAATAACTGGTTGTTCTTGTTGATTTTGTGGCGCAGGTGACGCCTGAAGCCGAAGTAGCCGATCCAGACACGCCCCTGTCAACGACCCTCCTCCTCAAAGACAGCGGCAGCAAACAGAACGGGCTGATCTCCACGGCGACGTCCACGCCTCCGCAGCCCCCGCCGTCCAACGGCAGCGCTCCCGCCGCGGACAAGAGCCCCGTGGTCACCGTGCAACCGACCAATGAGGAGTCCTCTCCCAGGGAGCGCGCCCAGACTCTGTCGGAGCTCAAGAAGCAGAGGGCTGCGGCCAAGCTGCTGAGCCACCCCTTGTTCAACGGTCACCTAGGCAACGGGTCCTTGGACTCCTTCGCCGACTGCAAGCTGAGCTGCTCGGAGGACCCTCGCATGCCCCTCGTCTCCTCCAATGGCAGCGCTGTTTACTACACGCCGGCCAGCGGAGACCCGCCCATCCTGCGGTTCAAACAGCCAATGGAAGAGGAGCATCCGAAGACGCGCACCTGCTGCTGTGTGTCATAGCATCGGGTACCGGAGACGGGACGGGGGGTGACTGCAGAGAGGGAAGCTAGAGGGCAGTGTGGATTGGTCACCTTTTTAAAAAAAATAATAAATAAAAAATAAATAAATAAAAATAACAGAATGGCAGCTTCAGTGTTGCCATGGAAGCAGTTGAAGATGCTGTTGAATTCAAACTTGGCTCCTTGACCCAGTTTTGTTTCTTTGTCTTTATTTTGCTTCGCCGGCAAGAAAAGGGAAAAGAGAAAAGAGGGCTGTTTCATCTGGAAATTCCTCCCACTATCCTGTGGCATTGCTATTTGTTTGACAAGAGAAGACAAAGAAAGGAAAAGACAGGATGTGGCTAATTCCTGTTTTTACGCCCGTCGTGCCTCCCTTCCATTTGAAGTTACTGCCAGTGAAGACGGGGGAACTACCGGTTACTGTGCTGCGTGTTAGTGAAGCTGTCATGCGTACAAAAAATGATAGAAAGGGCAAGATGCTGGTCTCGGTAATGCCTCGATGTGCTCTTCCAGCGTCTGATGGAACGTGGCAGACCTTGTATTTGGCCAAACACGTGAACTTATCCAAAGTATTTAACAGATGAGAGGAAAGGAGCACTCTCCATGGAGGATCCAGCTCCCTTTGAAGAAAAATAAAAACTACCACCGTTTGACAAGTAGCAGATGTTCCCTGTCTCTAAAAGCTTTTTTCAATCAGAGAATCTGGAGTAAAAATTAGAAAATCAAACTTATTTTGTATGCTATTCCCCTGAAGGAGCTAACATTTTCCAATAAAGGAAAGAATAACAAGCGGTATTACCATGCAAATTGACACTGTGTTATCTCTAGCGTTTCCATAGTGTTTTCCCCAACGCTTCAATTCATTTGATGTTATGACGGGTCCCCTGGGCAGAATTACAGCATCATCACACACTTTATTCCCCTCGTCTTTCAGACCGTGTTTCCCCTTTATCTACTCCTAATATACTCCAAGGAGGTGGTGGAAGGCGCCGGTAATATCACACCGGATCATATCATCCGGCGGAACAGCAAAGCGTTTAATGTAGACACGGTGCAGAAATAATCAAATATCTCCTTAAATATCTCCCATGCTGATACACCGCGTGTCTGTGAGAGGGAGCGAAGGCCATATATCTGACTGAGGAGATACACTTGCACAACAGACATAAAGTACAATACTGCACTAGTGTTTGAAACCATAACTGTACATTTGTGTGGTATTATCGTATGTTTTAATATATATATATATATATTTAACAACATACTGTTGCGCTATATCTCACAAGACCGACTAAGGGCCGATGTTGTATAATGTAATCCACGTTTGTGCTTAACCTAACCAGTCGAGTTCAGTAGACATTTGTTGAATAATACTGTACAGTTTTGAGTTGTCTATTTATGAAAAGTAGCGGGGTTGTATATAAAGAGCAGAAGTGAGTGCTATGGTTGGTAAAGCTGAGTGTATTTATTATTTGGATGATGCGCAGAATGAATGCGACATTGGTGGAAATGGGGGGGGGGGGCAAGTAGATTTGCCCGGGAAAGTACCCCTCTGGAAAGGATATTCAGTCGTGAATAACGAAAAGTGGGGTGGTGGTTACTATGTAGACTAGAGGTTCCATGCATACAAACGTCAGGCCTGCCTGCTGAGGATGGGTCCCAGATCTAGTTGTGTTTTATCAGGTTTTTTTAATACAGAAATATAACGGATCGTCACCTGTGGCCCTAACCATTCCATCCACACTCCTCTGTTAGTGTGACAATTATACTGTAATAAGGAATTACTGTTCTGCCCCTCATTCAGCCATGCAAGTATGCATATGGACTATGTAACTGTAGCTTCCCCAAGCAAACATGACCTTGATTGCATCCACTTTAACCCTGATTGCAGTATATCACTGGCCTACCTTTTGACAGTGGTTGTCATGTGCAGCTCTGTGCTGCCATTGTTTCAGTTTAAACACTCCAGCTTAATAGGAGATCAGTTGTATAAACTGCTTCTGAGCATAACTGAACATGTTTTTTTTATGTTTACGTTCCCAATGTGTGCCAAAGAGTCTTAGAAGGAAATTAATCAAACGTGTGGAGCATTAAAAAAAGGATGGCGTTAAAAGCTTTATCCAATCACCTTTGTCAAATGGAGAAGTCGTTCCTCTTCTGCAGTCATTTTCGCCCTGCCCTGATCTTTTATGTATCCCATGTGTCAAATGTGTGTACAGAAAATCTTAATGTAAATATGTTTGCATTTTTTGCCATCCATTTGTTCCCATGAACTGAACTTCCATGTGTGTCATTCAACATAAATGAAGGAGAAAAACATGCACAAACATACATACACATGCACGCATGCACGCAGGCACCCACAAACACACAGACAAATTTGCGCAGTATATGTATGAATATCTTGAGTCTAACCTGTCATAGTAGGACTAGTAAATTGCTATTCAGCTGTTATTGACCTGTTATTCCATTGTTGCATCCAGTTCCCGTTACACTTTCAAAGAATCAGGTGTTCCATTATGAAATAAATGGTAAACTAAATGTAAATGTGTCTTTAAATAGTATATGCCTGTGATAGGCTGAATTGTATTCATTCCCAATAATAAAAGTGGATTAATTTTTGCTAAAAACCAAATGATAACTATTTGGAAAATATTTCTGTGCTTGGCTGCATTCCTTCCATTAAGTTATTAAAACAAAATTAATTCAATATATTTTATGGTTTGATTTCAATTAAACTCAAATTGCAGTTAAAAACGCACTCATTCAGAAACGAAGGAATGAAATTCATTGCAAAGTAGTTTTTTAATAAGATAATATAAAAAAATAATTGTCATTGTATTAAAATGAAATACATTAGACGGAATTCTTAGCCAAATTTTCGAAGTGATTAGTTACTTATATTCTGATGAATTCTAAAAAGGCTTGTGTTTCATTGTAACCCTCTATGTCAACGATAAGGAGCAGAACTACTGATTTTGTAATAACTGGAAGATAATGATGGTTTCATTGACATATTTTGAATAAATTGTATATTTTGAGAATTTTTTACGTTGTTTTTTCCTGAATTAATACCTGAGCTGCAATGTCGTTTTAGCCTTCAATCTCTTTTTAATTACTAACATGTTTGAACTAAAAAGTGAGGATCACTTGTACAACACGATGTGCTGTAATAGACAGCCCCCACTGCTATGATCATGTTCCCTTCTCTGGATGGGGGTGTGTGTGTGTCTGTGTCTTTGTGTAGGATTCGAATCCAGAAGCAGAATAAAGTTCAAATGATTTATTTGGGGCAGAGCAAGGCTTCAGCTCTATCAATAACAACACAAACTCCTGTCGCACAGGAGGAATTCAAAATCATAAAAAAGGGCCCAAGGCCGTTCACGTGCTGTAGTCCAGGGGCCGGCATGTTGATTAAAACAGGGAAAAAGCCAAAACAAAGAGAGAAAAGCTAGGTCACCATCCCAAGAGTAGTCCAGGGGTAGGCAAAGGTCAGACCACGCACAAAGTCCATAAACAGCCAGGAATCAAACAGACAGTATACTCGGCAGTTTGAACAGACATGCTAAGAACAAACGTAAGAATAATCCAACAGGAAGCCACTAACAGCACAGGGTATAAATAGGCTAAGTAGTTAACACACAATGAGGAAAATTTGTTTGAAAAAAACAGACAATGGCAGGATGTACAGGTGAGAGGCGGAGTCAGAGACACAGAAACAAAGAATAACACAGACAGAAGACAGGAGGCCGCAGAGCCACTGAATCCAAACAGAGGTGTGCCGACACAGTCTGTATGAGTTTTATTTGTGTGTGTGTGTGTTGTGTGTGTGTGTGTGTGGTGTGTAGTGTGTGCGTGTGTGTGTGTGTGTGTGTGTGTGTGTGTGTGTGTGCTGTGTGTGTGTGCTGTGTGTGTGTGTGTGTGTGTGTGTGTGTGTGTGTGATGTGTGTGTGTGTTGTGCTCTGGGAGACAGGGACAGACGATTTCAGTGCTAAAAATAGACTATTCTTCTCATGCCTGTTCATGGGCTTTTTAGCACAGCAATTTTTTGTCTTTGAGTAGTTGATGATTCAAATGTACAGACCGATTTGCAGTTATATATTATATCCCGTGTAGTGAGGCACAGATATATATTTTGGTACTTGATTCTGGTCACTGATTCTGTCTCAATCTTTCAGTTTCATTTTGACTAAAACTCAAAAAGGTCCAATGGGGTCAATATTTCCAAAAGCATTCCTAAGAAACCACCAGCACACCAATTTTACAATTGGGCTAATAAAGAAAGATATTTTAAGCACTTAATGTGGCAGTTATTCCAATAGCCAATAGTGACGATACGAGATGTGGAGCATAGTATATTATGTATTTCCTTTATTGCTAGTCCAATGATCTACATAAAGTCCAATGGACTTTCCCCCAGTGTAAAAAAGAACAGCTGGTTTAACGTAATTTGAACCCCTCTCTGTCTCCCCTCTCTGTGACTGCACAGTCATTTGCTGATTGTCAACATTAATTAGGAAGCTCAAAGGACAGGAAGACCTCAGGCAGGCGAACGTGGTTTTCATGTATGTTTCTCATATACCCTTTCCCACTTTATTGATGGCATTCCACTTAAGCCTAAGCCATGGCCTTAGCCAGACCGTCCTCTGGAAGCTAACTCTAACTCTGAAGGATAACTAATAATCAACCCATCTCTCCCCCTTCTTATATTAGATTAATGTGTAAGCATTGCCGGATTGTTGTTGACATAGTTTAATATATTATGTCAGATGATATCATTAGCCAAAACTTGTGTGTGTGGTGTGTGTGTGTTGTGTGTGCGTGTGTGTGTGTGTGTGTGTGTGTGGTGTGTGTGTGTGTGTGTGTTGTGCTTCGTATATTATATATCATATGATATCTATAATAATTATATATATATCCCATATATAATAAGATAATAATATATATAATATATATATATATATATATATTATATTATCCTTTCATTTACAATCGCACTGAAGATTCTAGCGTTCATGTGATTGACCTTTTGTTGTCAATTCATTTGCCTACTTTGACCCCCTGTGGTTACTTTTTGAAAACAACCTTCTTTACTATAACTCAGTAGTTATGGCTTGAATGGTTCATACGCTTCTATATATGACTCAAACATATGAGACTAAAAGAATGACACACGTTATTACTGCACATTTCGTACATTGTTACAGCCGCTAAAAAAAAAAAAATCAAATCAACACAATTACGAAATTCACACTCCGTACGTATTCCCCTCCTCGCGCGTGCTATGTTCCCAACACAAATACAAAACAAGACAGACATGGCCACAGGGTGGCCCTGATCACTGCCCCCAACCACCCTGTGCCCCCCCCCCCGCCCCGGCCTCCGCATTGTGGCCAGGCGGTACTCTGGCAGGGACTGGCCACACTCAGGCTGAGCCAGCTGGCACTCGCCCCACTCCTCCAGCCCTACCACTGCTCTTCACTGGAGAGTCCCGTGGATCTGTGCCAGCAGAAGCCAGCAGCACACACACAGCACGGCCTGCCCTGACTGCTTCACTGACTGACTGACTAACTGACTGTGTGTCTGTCTGCATGTATTCATTAAGAAATGTACAAATTCTAGATCTATGATTGTGTTGTTGTGCCAAGTCTTCCCTCATACATGCCAAACGGAGGGAAGACATAAAAGGTGGGACTGAGGAGGAGGAGGCCAGCATGACAGGGCAGACATTCTTCAGGAGCAGACGCCGGGCCAAGCAAGAGGACCCTTGCCAAGGAAAGGACACAACCATGTCGACTGTGCCCTCCTCGTTTCCTGAAAGGCCCGATGGGAGAGAGGAGACTTGAAAGAATGGCTGGGCTGGGGTGGAAAAGGGTTTTCAAAACGTTCCCAGGCCTCCCTGAATGAATTCAATGTTATTTGGTTGTCACTGTCATTAGTTCTGAATATCTATGGACTGATTAGGTATTGATTGGTATTGTGTAATATGCTTACCACTTGGTAGAAAACAATGGCATTCATTTAGTGGTGAGGCAGTGATTCAGCTGAATCATTGATTCATATTTTGCTAATAGATCTCCTTACAAATGAAAGAGGGAGAGCTTCCTTGTCGAATGGTGGACCAGCCAGCCCCGTCCATTTGCAGTTCAGCAAAAAGAGGAGAGGCCGGTCTTGTATTACATGAAGAGTTAATTTCAGCATGCACACTGCTCAAGTTCTCTTCCCGTTTAGTCCTTCTCTTTCTGACTCTATCGCCATATCATGTATATGAACTCTTATCAAGCCATATAAAGTACTGTACTGTTTCCCACAGTTTCAACCCATAAGAGCACATAAGGAGATAAAGGACTAGCCTAAAGGAAGGCAATTGTGTGGCTAAGATTTAGTGATTGCCTCACCACTTCCTTTAGCATCGTTTTGCATACTATGCAAAAATACATTTTGCAAGAGAAGGACTGTGTTATTGAAGATTGCTTTGTAGCCTACTAACAAAACGTAGAAATGCATCCCAGGAGAGACTTCGTACCAAAGTGATTCTCACAACTGAATCTAATGACCTCACCTGTGTCTTCATCATTATCAAGATCCTCCCAATCATACAACGATAAGGAATATTTAGGATACTCAAAGGGAGTTGTACCACATTTAATAAAACAAAAGGATTTCTTCCGAGTTTTGGGGACTTAAATAAAAAGCCTGGAATAGGGCTATGTAATCGTGTTAGTGGGATCCAACGTGGGCGTCTCCATAATGAAACGGTTACACCTTTAAGTAAGCGCCCTCCCCTGCTCCGTGCGTAAACATTATTTGCTACCGCGCGTCAAACCTTATTGGCTGTCGATGTCTATCTGTGGCGACTACGCGGAGATGAGAGAGGGCACCAGGGGAGAGCATGTGTGTACAGCTTGAACTTATATATTCGCCTCTCCTCTCCAGTTTCTCAACTTTCTTCATAAATATCTGATTTTCGGGGGATTGCGTCGAAAGGTCTACGACGACCATCATGTTTTTTTGTCGCAGAGCGAGGCTGTCGCTGTCGCCTTTAGATCAAGCTTTAAAATCATCGGCTTTAGTGCCATGCACGGCAAACAGACCGAGGAACATAACGTGGACGTTACCTAATAAGTACCTTTTACATGATCGCCGTTCGCTGTCGACATCGAACGCTAATCTCGATTATTCAACTGTGCCCCGCAGCGAGAAAACCTACACGACTATCAAAAAATGGGACTCGTCGTCACCTTTCATAACCACGGACTTAACACGATTGAATCGGAAGGTAACCATTGCATCGCATCTCCACAGAAGCCTACCAAAAGTGACTTATGGAGCACATGGGGACGAGCAGATACCTATGTTAGCTAACAGGTGCTCGGCCATGAGAGCAGAAGTAGTTGATCGTGGTTTGTTTTGGGATGGCGGGACGATCTGCAGCCCGCTCCGAGCCGCTGTGACCGTGCAGACTCGAGCCTCTTCAACGGCGGCGGCCGCGAAGAAACCAGGGCAAGAAACCGGGGAAACGGACAACAAAGGGGTAAATGACAAGACGCACACACGCACTCCCTCTACCTTCCTTGTGGGCTGTTGTTTGACTAACCCTGTAGTCTCTTAATTTAACAATGTTTAAACAGGTGTTGACTCCCACTAGGGGTTAAACTCATTGAGGATTATCAAGTTCAGACATCCGTTTCTGGAAAGCAGTGGCGCCAGAATTGAACCGCAGACCGTAAAATAGCAATACGCAGAAGGACGATCAAGCCCTTTCTGCACTGCTATTCTCTAGTGTCGTTACGCAAGAAGCATGACGTCGAGTTGTCGTGTTACAAAACGAAAGCACTGTTCAGACAAGGCACTTTGCACTGGTATGCATACATGAAGTAGGAGTCGGAACAGTATCGCACAAACATCCATGTGCATACATGAAGTAGGAGTCGGAACAGTATCGCACATCCACATTCTACTACTGGTTGGTTGATATCTTATGCTTTCAGGTTTGGAACCAGAACTTATTTATGGTACAGAATGCTGACTGCTTTATGAAGAAGAAAAAAGTCAAATAATGATGAAAGCCTACTACGAAATAAAAGCTGGTAATAGTCTCTAAGGCCTAATGGGGCCCGAATTTAATGCAATCATAATAATATTCAATTAATCTCATTATACAATGAGAAATCAAATCCTATGTTTTAGGAGGAACGACAACATTTCTTGGTTTGCATATTATGTCTAACTTGCGAAATTGAGTGTGTGTGTGTGTGTGTGTGTGTGTGTGTGTGTGTGTGTGTGTGTGTGTGTGTGTGGTGTGTGTGTGTGTGTGTGTGTGTGTGTGTGTGTGTGTGTGTGTCTGTTATTCTCTCTTCCATCCATGAAAAGCTGTTATCAGACACAGCAGCCCAACTGTTCTCCTCTCCCGCAACAAGCCCTCCCCGTGGCACAGAGTCCTTTCTGGCTCTCTCACATGACCCGCCCACAGCGGCTGCCTGCCTTTGCTTATAGCTTTGCCCTCCTCGACCCGGCCTGCCCCCTCAAGCCAAAGGCCTGCTCACCCCCTCCTCCCCTAACGCCAGCCGCCCTATTGTCCATTGTTGGGAGTCTTTGGAGTCGCCTGGCCTCCATCCTGGGCTCTGCAGACATATTTTTGAGCGGACAGTGAAGGAATGGACGGGACTGTACATTGTGGTTTCCCCTGTGGTTTCAGAGGTCCTGTTCCAAGGAGGCACTGATGGCGAGTCAGGGACTGTAGAGGGGAGAGTCCTAATGTGGTTAGGCTTTTGGCCTCAGTGTTTTACCTAAAAAAGCTCCTCCGGCTGCGTGTCCCACTTCCTGTTGCGTCTCTGAAGGAATGTAGATCGCTTTCGAAAAAGGTAGCACTACATATTAAACTACTGCTTCTATTTCTGCCGAAAACCTCCCTGATGCTGAATCAATCCTGCAAGAACATCAATAGACTTGATTTATGAAATGAAGGGTTAAATGTATTTAGGCTTGGTGAGTTGTAACGTGATAACTGTAATGGAGTAGTCGTACTGCATGACCACAGGATGGCCTCGCGTTTAGGACACCACTCAACACATTGTCCTTTCACCCCTCCCCAGAGGTCACTGTGAACATGCTGTGGACACGTTAGCTTTGAGCCTAGCATTGCATGTCTGACACCATGACTCAGCGAAATGTCTGGACCATTAATTTCCCTAATGGCTATTTATAATATTCCGTATAAGCTAATACTACAAGCTTCCCTCCTGTTAAAGGCAGTTTCACAGTGCCCCGACAAACGATACACCCGCCGGCGCTTATAGACTGTGGGCAAACACGAGTCAACGTGGGCGTCATGCCGCCAACACAAAACCTAATCAGCCATCAATGGTGTTTGTTCAGGGCAGTGGGGCATGCACCTTAAAGGCTAACAAGAAGCAAGTGGAAGCTAGGCGGATGATGTATAGGTTGTGTCCAGGGAGCTTGGTTGACCAGACCAGCGCTAAACGAGGACCCTTGGTTAAATAATGCATGCTCTCTCCCAGTTGCTGCCGGGTCCCAGTTGTACTATGGACAGTACCAGACATGGATACCCCCCCCACCTCCCCCAAAACGTTCCACCTTGAGCTAGGTGCTAGGCCTGAATACACCAGGGATGCAGGGTTCTGAAACCACTTACTCTGCCATGTTGAATTGCATATTTATGAATCATATCCAAACATGACGGGAAACAGGCAATCGTCCGTTTGGTGTATTCAAATGAGAACACCATTCATCTGAATAGAGTTTCTTTTTTTTGCTGTGTAAAATTGGCTGTCCCACCTTATTTCAAAGCATATTTTTGTATTCATTTATTTTAGTGACGTGTATGTGTGAATACTAATACAATCCCCAGGGCCTCTATCCCCCCCTGCTAGTTTTGAACAATAAAGCTGTCATACAGGTTTATAGGCACTCATGCAAATAATTCACTTCTTGGCATGCCGTGCCAGGGGGGTTTATACAGCAGCAGGTATTTTATTAGAGGGAACAGGTTTTACAGAGCTATGTTATTCCCTTTGAGGCTATATGTGGAGGTCACTGGCCTTCAACAGGGGTGACTTAAACATTATATTACACACAGCCCTGGGCTTTGCTTCTGAATGGAGTACACAGGTCTTTGGGTTGGGCTAAACTACCTCCGTATTTCCCGGGCAAATAGCATGGCATGGCATCGTTTTGTGAAAATCAAACCAGACCATTTAGAATTCATGGAGGTAGCGCTGTTAGTTTCTACAAGAGAAATGTATTGGTTCAACTTTTAAAAGTTTCCAGACCAACAAAGCCAAAATAATGTTGACATGCTCAATAACCTCAATGTCCTCTGCCTTTTTAGAATTTTAGACAGAATGAGATTTTTTTTTTTTCTTTCTATAATAATTTATTTATCTCTTTTAACCGACCCATATCTCAATCCAAAATATTTCAATACTGTTGCACGACCAACTGTCACAGGGCAGCCCATCCCCACATAGTTTTTTAACACCTTCAGTGCGTTCCTAATGTTTGGTGTGTTGTAGTAGAGACAGAGCGAGAGAGAAGGACGGACGAACGACGCACGTGAGTGAGCGTTGGAGTTGACCAAGAGGCGTCCAGAGACTGGGAGCGAGAGTCTATGTGTGTGTGTGTGTCTGATTGTGTCGTGTCTCAAGTGACTGATTCAAACGTCCAAAGACACCAGTCTGTGTGTTATCAGCTGATTCAGTCCTGACTCAATAGAGTCGTCTGGCCTGTTTGTTGGATAAAAGAAGCACTCGAGGGTCCAGGCTTTGTTTGGCCTGGTAGTCAGATGACCTCAACGTTGAAGTGTCTCGTGTCTTTCTGGACTCTGGGGCTGGTAAACTGTATTGACATCGGATGAATGGAATATTTGTACACATTCTCAGGATTACTATTTAGTACAAATGCTTTCAAATGACCTGTTCTGATGTTATTGTTGTGGGGACTGGAATTAAACGTAATGAGCCGATAGCTGTTTTCAGTGTTTGTTTAGTAAATAGGAGAAACACAAATATCAATGGTTATGCTAATCTGTGGCTTCGACTCCCCCCCCCCCCCCCCCCCCCGCTGTGGCTTCGACTCCCCCACCCCCCCCCAGCTTGACCTCTGTCAAGTTTCTGTGGTTGAAAATGGGTGTGAGATTCACTTATCACCTCGTGGAGTCTTGGGTCCCCTCCCCTGGGCGACAGTTTGAGAGAAAAAGAGTGAGAGAGATCCCTCTTTCCATGCTAATGCACCATGCTAATGCTAATACCATCCCGTTTTGTATGCCGTTGGATGACGTGTCCATTTGTCACTCTGCCCCGCCATTCAAACCCATTACCCATTCTCTCCATTAAGTCTAGCTTCTGGTTGTCTCCTTCTGTCTCCATTCTTTCTCTCCCTCCTCACTACTCGCCTGTATAGGAGCCGACTTTGAATGAATCAGCCCTCTCTCCCTTTCCGTTTTATTTTTGTAGGCTTTTGTGTGCGAGTCTGTTGTCCTCTAAAAGAGTATGTTAATATTCTCTCTGTCTGTCTCTCTTTCTCCTCTCTCTCCCAGGAAGAGCAGCATTCAAAGAGGCCCTTGACCTCTCCGTCGCCCGCCTCCCCGACTGGGCCGGAGGGGATGGAGCCGGAGCCGGACAGGCCCAGCAAGGCCCAGCAGCTGAAGAAGGTCTTTAAGGAGTACGGGGCCGTGGGGGTCTCCTTCCACGTCTGCATCTCCCTCATGTCCCTAGGGATGTTCTACCTCCTCGTCTCCAGGTAACACCAGCTCAAACCCACGTTGTACTCTGTACACGGAAAGAGAAATCTTTGTATTTTTGGGAAAACTTCTCGGTTTCCAAGGTTGACCAACCAAGAGTGAGACCAAACGTACCAAGGGCTGTCATAACTGGTAGTTGTGGTTTTTGGTATGCCTACACATAATGTTTTTGGGGTATAGGGATAGACTTCTCGGAGTAGAGTGCTGCAGGGTTCTGCTCTACCTATGAACCGTCATCTCATATCAGTCTTTGTTTTTGAGCTCTGCTTGACGCTGAAATGACTCGGTCTGCATGGTTGTTTGAAGCCTGTGGCGTTCGTCCAGGTACCAGGTAATAAATGGAACAGTGTTTCATTAGTTGGATTTCGTTGTTCCTCTAAAGTTCGCATTTTATTTTTTACGGGAACCAAAGTGCTCCTGCTGCTCGTGCCAACTTTTAATTTCCATTCTATATTCTGATTTACGTTCATACTTCCGCAAACCATGGTTTCTTTTCAGGATTGCATGAGAAGTACAGCAACACGCCCTTAGTCAGGACAAGGAAGTACAAGATGCCTCTCTCTCATTCATCCATCATGTTTCATAACGTTTGGCCTCTTGCCTGCCGACGTGTGTGTGTGTGTGTGTGTGTGTGTGTGTGTGTGTGTGTGTGTGTGTGTGTGTGTGTGTGTGTGTGTGTGTGTGTGTGTGTGTGTGTGTGTGTGTGTGTGTGTGTGTGTGTGTGTGTGTGTGTGTGTTTTGAATGCCAGTAGATTTGGTCTTGGCTGTTAACAAACCCCTCAGACTGCAGGCTGTCTTTCAGAGGGTCTTAGCACCCTGGAGACAGAGACCTGGCATGTAGGCCTGCACTGTCTGGCTGCTGGGATGGTGGTGTGGGGGGGCAGATAGTTGTCAAGGCGCAGATGGATCCCTATATTTGGTCGATGGAAATGTGAAGCTCTGCATGACAGAGCTGTTAATGTGAAGGGAGGGATGCAGTGTTATGACTTCCTGCAATAGTTGCTCCCCATTAATTACCACCGTCTCAGCGTCTTGGAAGACGTGCATCTTTGGCTTTCCCAAATCATTTCTTTTGTAATCAGATGGATTATTTTGTTTTGATTTAGTATTTGGTCATTTAAATAGCTTAAATTAAAAGACAATGTATCTAGTCAGGCAGACCTGTTTAGCATATCGCCCTCTAGTGGTCGCATTTGGGTCACACAACAAGCAACATTTAGCATTTAGCTACTTCCCCACAATCAAAGGCATGCAAAATGTGATTGGATTTGTCTATATTGAATTAGGGATCCACATGTTCCTGTGGACTGCCCCAAGAAGAATTAACCAATATCTTGTAAAATACCATTTCTGCATGTATTTTAAGTCGATTTGACTTGAATATTTGACTTGAATTTGTTATATTTCACAAACCCTGGCACAGATTTGGACCTATGTTGTTGACCACACAGCGATACTAATGCTGTGGCTCTCTCTCTCTCTCTCCCCAGTGGCATCGACATGGCGGCCGTACTCTGCAAACTGGGCTTCAGTGAGGCCGTGGTCCAGTCCAAGATGGCGGCGGGCACCAGCACCTTTGTCCTGGCCTACGCCGTGCACAAGCTGTTCGCCCCGGTGCGCATCAGCATCAGCCTGGTGTCGGTCCCGCTCATCGTGCGCTATCTGAGGAGGACTGGCCTCTTCAAGACCCCCACACCCTGATGAGGGTCCAACCTCCCCCCCCCCGTGTGTGTGTGTGTGTGTGTGTGTGTGTGTGTGTGTGTGTGTGTGTGTGTGTGTGTGTGTGTGTGTGTGTGTGTGTGTGTGTGTGTGTGTGTGTGTGTGTGTGTGTGTGTTCAGTCATAATCCTATGCCTTCAAGTGCTTGAATTCCATGATTTAGTCTCAGGTCTTGTTGCCATTGTGAACCTTTATGGGTTTTTTGTCTTGTTTTTGTGTTAGCACAGAGACATAGCAATATCAACTTGTTTAGTGTTCATTTCCTTGCTTTAGCTAAAAAAATCAAATGGAGATGAATGCAGTTTTAACTGCCCTGCTCATTATATTGTGTTTGGAAATGTTCTTTTCCTTGCTGGTGTGCATTTAAAGAAAGAAAATGGTGGCTAGAAGTAGTCAAATATTTATTTTCAATGGCTCGTAATAGCGTCTGTGTTCGGTGTACATTTTTTTTTTAAAACAAGTGAAAAAACAGTTGGTTCATTCTTGACGGTGTCATCAGTCCTTTTGTTTTAGCCTCTCAAAGTTCCCCCCCTGGGATTGTTTCCCCACCTTCACCTTCCCCTATAAGCTGACTCTGCCGATGTTCCGGCGGCCCATGCATCAGCAGAATAATTCAGAGTTCTCTGTCCCCTACCTCTCACCCCCTTATGCCTTCCACCTCTCTCTCGTCTTTCTCCAGTACTGGCTCCCTCGCTGTTCTTTGCTATATCTCTTCCTTTGTCGCAACTCTTCCTCATTCCAAACTCTTTTTGTCTCAGTGGCTTTATGTCACCATTCTTCCCACCCTCGTATTTGTTCAATCTTAGCCATTGTTTTCATGTTTCTCTCCCTCTGAAGCAGCTCTATTTCTGTTGCTTTCTCTCTCGTTGCGCTTCCCGTCTGCATTCCAGCGGCCAAGCAATCCCAACTTGGTGTGCGTTATTGTTTTGATGAAGATCATGGTTCTATACTACGTGTGGGCAAATGACAATACTACACGTCTTTTACTTAATGACCCCATCCGGACATTGTGGTTGTACTTTTGAGCTTGTATTTGAAATCGGATTGAGGTTGTATATTAAATATTTAAAAATGTTTTGAATTTGCTGTTGCATTTTTTTAACATCATACTGTAACGGATATTACCAATTTATACATTTAAAACTACGATCTCCTGATTATCCTACCTATCTTTAAACTGAGATGCAGGAGAATTTGAATAACGTCTACTTTAGTATTTTTGAATAAAGAAAATAAGGACGGCAATTTTATTACAATCCAGCACTTACCATGACATGCATCCCTTTGTCCACAGTGAGGCGCTCTTGAACCATAAATAGGCAGTATTTTAATTCTGTTCATTCAAAATGAACAGAAGAATAGAAGTTTCACCAGCCAATCCTGATGACGATTGATGTTTTACCAGGCAATCCACTTCCTGGAGATCATATTCATACTCTGGCAGTAGAGCATACTTTTAACAAGAATTATTCAATTTAGATACTAATTCATAGACGAATAATGCATTTTTCAACTAATGTTATTCACTGGGGGTAGGATGGGTACATTTGACATAACAAGATCCCCTAGTACTTAGGATTTTAGTAGAATGTTTTTACTTAAACATAATTGATTACCCTAGTGTTTACTTTGAACATCTAATATGATGGAGTAACCTGTAATGTTCCAAT
>OLKM01000077.1:333717-341217 GCA_900291075.1 Melanogrammus aeglefinus
TCAGTCTGAGGCCTGCGCGTCCTTCATATTGAACACATCCAATAAATCCTCCTTAAGTGATTGCAACCTTAAAACGATTCTCTTCCTAAATGAATCCCAGGGCTGCGTCTTGCCTTTTCAGCGGAGGGCACCCATGAATCAAACAATTAAGGGGGAAAATAGACCCGGGTCAGCTGATGCAGGCCTCCAATTCACCTCCACCAACACCACCCACCCCCCGCCCCCCCCTTCTCGCCTCAAACCTACAGGAAAACAAGCAGGACAGACAATTTCTTTCAATTAGTCCAAACGGGTCAGCCCAATAAATTTCAGTTTGTTCCCCTCGACGCAAAGGCCCTGTTGCATGTCCCGCGCAAAATGAAGACTAATGGGCTATTGTAGAGCGGCTGAGGCCCTGATTCTGTATCAGTACACCACCCTCCCAACCTCCCATTCTCCTTTGCTTCTTTCTTTCTTTCTTTCTTTCTTTCTTTCTTTCTTTCTTTCTTTCTTTCTTTCTTTCTTTCTTTCTTTCTTTCTTTCTTTCTTTCTTTCTTTCTTTCTTTCTTTCTTTCTTCCTCTCCCCCCTCCTCTCTTTTTCCTCTCTTTCGTTCTCCACCCCCACCTCCATCACCCCCTACACAGCTAAGTGAGCCAGTGCTGATCAGGCACCACGACAAATGTTTAATACATTTATTCACGACCTGCATTCATTTTCTGTTTTAAGCATTATTCCTGAGTAGTTGCGTGGCGTAGGGAGGTGGGGGCGGGGGGGGGAGTGCTATTCATCACTTTGTGACAACAGCCATGGACGTGACCATCGTTCACTGTCTGTAGCAGCTCCAACGGCGGTAGGCAAGGCACCATATTATAACTTTCCTCCAGCGTTTTCAGAAATATATAAACACCCAGCATGCACCGGGGCCCTGTGGATTAGATTACCACCATATGGAAAAAAATAAATAAATTGAAAATCTCTTACCTTCTGGATTTTTCTTTAAAAGGGGGCCTTGAATAATTATACTACTTGAGGCGTTGCTGAGTTGAATAATTCGCATCGCTCCCTCAACTGTTTCTCATTCCACTTCACTCCTGTGTTTACATTGATCTTTCACGTTGAGTTTGTTTTTCTGGCCCAGCGGGACGAGAAGACACACAGGGCAGCCACAGGCTCTCATCATGAAAACCTACTACAAAACACACCCATAATTGTTATTGGCAGTTGCCAGAATACGATAAGAAGAGTAATAAAGATGGATCTTTCAAAGTGTCATCAAACATTCATGCCGTGGCAGATCCTCAGGCCACAGCTAACGGATGAGGAGCTCAGAGTTCAGTGGTTGCTGCGTTAAAACCACAAGTGGAGGGCAAAGACGACATTGATTTTACAATGCGGAGCTCCATCACGGCAGGCAACCCCCACAGAGCGGTGCGGATACAGGGCGAGATGTGGAGATTTTGCCTGCGCCGTTCGTTAAACTTAACATCCGCATCGTTTATACGCCCGCCTCCGGCCCTGTAAGACAGAGATCCAGTGGCGTTGAGTGCAGTGCAGTGGAGTGTGTTGTTGAACGCGTTGCGCGACTCGTGCAAAGTCTACACAAGTTATGATTAATAAAGACGATTCAGTGTACAGTATAGTGAAATGAGGGCAAACCAGCTGTGGTGGGCTGTGGAGGGGGGTCGGGGGGAGAAAGAGAGAGAGAGAGAGAGAGAGAGAGAGAGAGAGAGAGAGAGAGAGAGAGAGAGAGAGAGAGAGAGAGAGAGAGAGAGAGAGAGAGAGAGAGAGAGAGAAAACAAAATAATAAAACAGGGAATAATTACGAATATGTGTGGGAGAGAGATTGACATAAACACAAGGAAAGATAAAACAACAAAGGGAGTCGATCTGAACTGAGAGAAAGTCCATTATCAAGGACTGATAAACCATGCATCATATTGCAGGCGTTTATTGAAAAATAATTTCTGCGTGTGCTTTGATGAAAATGAGCGCATCGTGTTGCAACACATCAATTCAAGCAGGCGACGGCCAATGTGTTCTTATTTCTTCTTCTGCTTTATCTCAAAGATTCCCAATCAGATTCCTGCCGTTTTTTAATGCCCGCCATGAATGCTGTTACTGTCAGACTGACAAACATGCAATCGCTCAGAGAGCAGATGGGGGATGGGGAACAAGAAAAAATAAATAAACGGCCCCATGTCACCTCCCTATCACAAGGGGCCCCTTTTAATAAGGCCCCTGAAAAGGAGGCAAGTAATCCTTTCTAATGATTTCATTAAATGCCCCCGTCACACCTGGACATAATTCCATTATGATTGTGGCAATAAAATGAAGCTTTCATCAAGGCCCGCAGACAGAAGGAAGAAAAGCTATTATTTCTCTCATATTCTTAGATATAGCGTTGCTTATAACATTATGATATTAGGGTGCTTTGTACAATTTATGACACGCTGTTCGGGACGGTCTGTAACGCCGGCGGGAAGATGACAGTTTCATAAACTACAGAACTGGACACTTTTGTCAAGCATTTGTGCTTGACTTTAAAGTAGAGGAGGAATGGTGAATGTATTCGTTGTTATGGAGGTATGTTCTCCCTCTTTGTTCTTGTTTATTTTATTGTTCCTTTCCGCTTCAAGGCCTTTTCGATTGTATACACACAAAAAATGGATCTATGCACACAATTCTTAAAACTTGAAGCTCATGTATCAACTACAAGACTCCAGACTGCTAAACTCTAAGCACAATTCCACATTTTTGCTAAACTCTAACCATAAATCTCATCATCTGGCAAACTTGGTTCACCTGGATCACACTGGCCTTCAAAACGCAACAACTAATTACCAATAAGTCTAACTTACTTCTCACCTGTTCAAACTCAACTGGCAAAACACTTAAATTATGTGTCGGAGCATAAAAGAGGACTCTGTGAGCTCTACTGTGTTGTAGATATGGTCCTTTGGCCTGATCAGGATTGGAGGTGGGATACATACTGATGGTGTACAGAATGACTCTGGGAAGCTGGGATTGTGACTTTAGCCCATTGGAGCTCATTGGATAGACAAATATGCATTGTATACTATTCTGATACGATTGTGTCAATGCAATATTTATTTGATATATTCACAGCATGGTATTACAATCTGGCAACAGTCTTTATACTATATGTACCACTTTAAAAAACTATAAAAAAGAAAGCTATTTCTAAACAATTTTATAAATTGGAATATGTAACATGGCCTCATGAAGCCAAAACATATGTAAATAGTATTTTGATGGAAGTGTTTTGAATTGACCACACCAGTGTTTAATTGATGCTCTCTAATAGATATTCATTTGATAGCTGTGTTTACTGTTTTGGGAAACAGTTTTGAGAAGAACTTGTGTAGTTTTGACAAAATGATTAACTCTTCTCAGGTTTGTGTTTAGAGTTTTGAGGAATTGAGAAAAACTGTAAGCTGTATTTGGCTACTTCCATTCACTTTTCCTATTATTTGAGGAAAGCTCTCTCAAAAAAATGTTGATTCTATCAATCAGAGAGAGAGAGAGAGAGACAGAGAGAGAGATAAAGAGAGAGAGAGAGAGAGAGAGAGAGAGAGAGAGAGAGAGAGAGAGAGAGAGAGAGAGAGGGAGGAGAGAGAGAGAGAGAGAGAGAGAGAGAGAGAGGGAGAGAGAGAGAGAGGGAGAGAGCGAGAGGAGAACGAGAGAGAGGGAAGGAGAGAGAGACGAGAGAAGAGAGAGAGAGAGAGAGAGAGAGAAGAACGAGGAGAGTGGAGAGACAGAGAGAGACAGAGAGTGAGAGAGAGAGAGAGAGAGAGAGAGAGGAGAGAGAGACAGAAGGAGAGAGAGAGAGAGAGAGAGAGAGAGAGAGAGAGAGAGAGAGAGAGAGAGAGAGAGAGAGAGAGAGAGAGAGAGAGAGAGAGAGAGAGAGAGAGAGAGAGAGAGAGAGAGAGAGAGAGAGAGAGAGAGAGAGAGAGAGAGAGGACAGACTAAGAGGAGGCAAGAGAAGGTTTTCTTCCAAATCTCTCTCTGAAATATGTCTTCCCCACTGCCACAGTTCTGTCAACTGGCAGTGCCAAGATACAGTATAGTCATTTCAAAAGCAGCTATATTATTGTGACAAAGGTTCAGGTAGGCCTATATGCTCAATGGACTAGCGACAAATATGAAATAGTGAGGGGGATGCTTCTTCCTGGAAGAATTTCAAACCATTTTTTCCGTCTCCTTCTTGTCATTCATTTCAGAGTCCTTCTGAAAAATGCATCAAAGCCACTGCGCAGCCCGCGGGATGGTCGTGACCACCATCCAAACCTCAATGGCAGCGGAGGGGCGGGACCAGCAGCGACTCTGGAGCAGTGGAGGCTTTCAAATAGGCCACGCTCCTCTGGCACCAGATCTCCTGGATAAACTCCTCCTTTGCACTCCTCTCTCACTACTCCGTCTTCTTCTTCTTCTTCTTCTTCTTCTTCTTCTTCTTCTTCTTCTTCTTCTTCTTCTTCTTCTTCTTCTTCTTCTTCTTCTTTCTTCTTCTTCTTCTTCTTCTTCTTCTTCTTCTTCTTCTTCTTCTTCTTCTTCTTCTTCTTCTTCTTCTTCTTCTTCTTCTTCTTCTTCTTCTTCTTCTTCTTCTTCTTCTTCTTCTTCTTCTTCTTCTCTGTTTTTATTCTTCCTCTGCTTGTTGTTGTTGGTCTTCTTCTTTTTCTTCTTCTGTGTTTTCTTCTTCCTCTTGTTGTTGTTGGTCTTCTTCTTCTTCTTCATGAACATAAAAACAGTGCCGCGGTCGGTAATGTTTGTGTAATGTCTGTGCACCCTAGTGCATGCTCACGCAAGGATATACGTGTAAACAAAAAATCAAAAGAAAGGAAAAGTAAGGCAGATTGTCATTGAGGGTGCTGTGAATCGTGCTTGTGCTGTCGTTTGATGGACTTGGAAACAGATTGTGTTGATTTTCATGCTTATGTACACAGGCAGGTTGTGTCTGAGATTCCTGAGAACAGCCCCGCCTTCCACCTTCTGCCTTGAGTGAGTGATGAATATGAATAACCACTTATTGCGAGGACTTAAAAACACATGCTTAGCATTTGAAACTAGATCAAATATGGTTTGATTAGTCCCTCTGGATAGTTTGAGATTTCAAACTATCCATTCATCTTAAACTGCAAGACTTTACCTAAACAGTTACTAACATAGGCCTACAGGGAAGTATCTGAATCATTTCTGCATTTGTTTATAGCAGGGCTAATTTATAGAAGACTGATCATTTCTAAAAAAACACGACTATTTCCAAAAGTGCAATATGTGTAGTGTGTCCTAACTAAGAGGCTCTGGAGTTCAACTGAATTTTAACAAATGTCTGCCTGATAATAGCATCACCTCAATGCCTAAATCGATAGATTCTGGGCTAGAGGCACCAAGGTACAAACCTGTCATGAAGTAAGTAATAGTCATTAGTAATTAATTCTGAAGCTGAGGCCAAAATATGTAAAAAAAATAAATAAATATATATATAGCTATAGGATTACACGAACACACACACACACACACACACACACACACACACACACACACACACACACACACACACACACACACACACACACACACACACACACACACACACACACACACACACACACACACACACACACACACAAGCACTGATCCCAAGAACACCAGGGATGTTATGTCATAAGCAATCTCTGTACCATCCACAGATTGGGAACACAGGGAAAACATATGAGTAACACTGCCATCTA
This sequence comes from Melanogrammus aeglefinus, assembly GCA_900291075.1. NCBI lineage: Eukaryota > Metazoa > Chordata > Actinopteri > Gadiformes > Gadidae > Melanogrammus > Melanogrammus aeglefinus. The sequence goes on from OLKM01000077.1 coordinate 339,448, forward strand.
TTATTCGCAGGCTATCCAGGTGAGGTCAAAGGTGGCTCACAGTGCTCTTGTTTGTTTTGGTGGGTGGTGGTGGTGGTGTTTGGGAAAGGGGGGGTGTTGAAACGAGGATCTTGTTTTCCTTTGAAATGGCCAACCTCTGTCACCGAAGGGGTCACACCCTTGCTCTCAGTCTGAGAGAGAGAGAGAGAGAGAGAGAGAGAGAGAGAGAGAGAGAGAGAGAGAGAGAGAGAGAGAGAGAGAGAGAGAGAGAGAGAGAGAGAGAGAGAGAGAGAGAGAGAGAGAGAGAGAGAGAGAGAGAGAGAGGGGGGGAGTTAAGGGGGAAAGATAGAAAGATGTTTGGGGAGAGAGAGTCTCCTTGAGAATGTATAGAGGTCATGTGTGTCAGGTTGTGAGGTCGTTTTCTGGGCTACAGCAACTGGCATGACCTCCCTGTAGCTGGGTCTGATGGTCTGTGTGTGTGTGTGTGTGTGTGTTTATGTGTGTGTGTGTCTCTGTGCATGTGTGTGTGTGTGTCTTTGTGTGTGTGATAGAGTATGATGTGTGTGTGGAAAACTGAGAAACAGACAGAAGGAGAGAAAAAGAGATAGAAGAAGAGAAGGATGGCGTCTGGCTTCTCAACATGTGTGCATGCAAAGTGCCCGCATTTGAATGCAAGTGCTGGCCTGCAGTTAACGTGCAGTGCGGGCATTTGCATGCATATGTATGCCATAGAGAATATAGAATCAAGATTCAACAGAGAAAGTAGATTCTATATCGAAAGGGCTTTGTTGGCATGCAAAATTACATTCATATGGATAAAGCAAGGTTAGAAATTGTTTAGCCATAAAAAAAGGTTAAATATGTATCGGCATGTGTTTACATTTGGTTGCATGCCAACGTCTGTGAGTTTGTGTGTGTGTGTGTGTGTGTGTGTGTGTGTGTGTGTGTGTGTGTGTGTGTGTGTGTGTGTGTGTGTGTGTGTGTGTGTGTGTGTGTGTGTGTGTGTGTGTGTGTGTGTGTGTGTGTGTGTGTATCTTAGCCTAAAGGTACTATGCTTCGGAATCTGAAATTCCTTCTCATTACTGGCCCCTTTGGCTGGTAAGTAAACAGAAGCGTGCTCGTGGGAACTGAGCTCTGTGGGTTCAGACAATAACATAATCATATACATACATAAACGTTATGCAGATGCAAATGTTATGAGACATTTTCTGCCATTATCTGCGCTTAGACATCGCTCCCTTGTGTTTTTCCGGCAAAACCGCACCGGTTCAAAAACAAAAGATAACAGTCCACAGAGAGAGCATGGCAAGGTCTCATATTGTAAGTGAAATTACAACCTCACATATTGACAATTAAAAGCTATGTAAAATCAATGTAAGTGTCTATAAGTATGTGTGTGTGTGTGAGTGTGTGTGTGTGTGTGTACGCATGTGAGGGTCATGACACAAGAGTGGGCGTGGCATTCTCCATACTTACTGGAAAAGCCTTATCGAAAGCCCTCTTCCCGCCATAACCGCATCAGTGACGGAAAACTGTCAGATTTCATTTTTGCAAATTGTTTTCAGCCTCTTCATGTTGAGCACGGGAGGGCCGCGATACTTACGGGGGGCAACAATAGAAGCCGGGGGGGTGGGGTGGGGGCGTGGGGGACACTGGAGGCGGAGGGGGCATGGATGGTATCGACTTTTTTCTCTCTCCTCTCGTCCAAATGCATCTCATTTCCCCGCGTCGCCATTCTGTGGAACACCTTTCTCCTGCCGTCAGCCTCAATCAATCTCTCTATCCCTACTG
>OLKM01000077.1:351217-361217 GCA_900291075.1 Melanogrammus aeglefinus
CATTGTAGGCCCGGACAGGAGGAGCACGCCTCTACTAGACAGCATCCAGTTGTATGGTGTGGGGGAGTCCTAATTCAGAAATGTCAATTAATTCAAGAAATATGTTGTTATACACTGTGCGACGTTTGATGCAATTAACAAACACGCACACACACACACACACACACACACACACACACACACACACACACACACACACACACACACACACACACACACACACACACACACACACACACACACACACACACACACACACACACACACACACACACACACACACACAGAGGAGGTTATGTGTTGGTCGCCCAACAATCTTTTCCAGATAACTAATTGCTGTTTAAACTTGGCTCACCACAGACCTGTGCACCTGCATTCTAAGTGAGAGGCGGGACAGAGGGCAGATAAAGTACACATCCGAACAACATCCGACAACGACACACCAGCATCCAATTAGCGCTGATAAAAACGTCCGTCCATCAGTCAAGGAGGGCAGTGGCCCTACCTGGCTAATGAGAACATTATCAAGGCTCGTGAAATACAGAGACAGGAGAAGGGAAAAAAAACAACAATGAAAGGAATAATAATTGACAAGGACCCCACGAAGAACGGATGCAAATGAGGTGTTTTTTGCTGTAGGTTCTCTGAGCTTCTCGGGGCTTGGGCGCATCGCCGGTCGCTGCGGACAAAAGGGCACGACTTGGCATGTTTAATTCTTCATGGCAAGGCAAAGGTCTCGCATCAATATGCAGCTGTGTGGTCGAAGCAATAATCGTAATAACTGGGAGGAGAGGAGGGGGCGGCGGTGAAGGGCAGTTGACGGGGTTTCACGGTAGACTAATCGAGACGGGGGATGCTCACAGGAACAGCGGCATGAATGCGTTCAAGGATTCTGTGTCATACATGAAATCCATGCACTCACTGACACGCTGGAGGGCTAGCGTCTCTATCCTAGGAGACGCAATGTACTAAGCTTTACTTTATCATGTTATACTAACCAGGAAGTTAATGTGCATGAAAGTCTTTGGGTATGTTTGCATGCAAGTGCGCAGATGAATGTGTGAAGGAGTGTGTCAATATATGCATGCTTGTGCGTGTGAGCATATTAACATTTACAGACCTGACAATTTAGGCCTTCATCACAACGCCCTCCCCCCCCCTCGCTATTACCCCCCCCTGTGCATGGGAGGACAGAGCTGGTTCATTTAATTTAGGCAAAACAGATTTAAATGTATTCCTCTCGCCTCACACAGTTTGTGGCCGTCAACACGGACTACAAGAGGCTCAAGAAAGAGGGCCCGGACTTCTAGAAGGACCTCCGAGCAACTCCAAGGGCACAGCCTTTTGGCAGCGCCTCCTGTCGTCGCCACGGCGATACACGACTGCATCCGCACAGGCCCTTTACGGAGTCTCACCTGTTTTACACACACACACACACACACACACACACACACACACACACACACACACACACACACACACACACACACACACACACACACACACACACACACACACACACACACACACACACACACACACACACACACACACACACACTCCAAAGCACGCCGTTTAAAATAAACACTGTAACCTTGAGGTGAAAGTTGGTTATTAAAGGAAACATGAGGACTGGGCTGTTTGTGTGTTTGTCTGTCGTCTGCTACTGTCTAGAGGTCTGAACAGATGTGCTTTTCCTGGAACAGTTTGCTGTAATGACTGACTATTAAGTGCAATGGTAACGATCCAATACTAGTTGTTTGTTAAGCAAGCATCTGCACAACACTATCGACTTAATGGGTTAAGTAAACTCTCACACATACATTTTTTAATTATTACACTTTCTTCATAATAATTGTATTGATGTGTTTATTAATGTTTTTTAATTGAATGATATGTTGATATAGAAATAATAATAATGATAATAATGATAATGATAATAATAATAATAATAATAATATAATAATAATAATAATAATAATAATAATAATAATTATTATTATTATTATTATTACATTTTTATTTTAGAATTAAAGGAGGAGGTTTGATTTCCTGGGGACCCATGGTGCACTATTGTCTGTTTACATTTATCATAAAGATTTTTTAACAAAATGTCCTCTGAGATTAGTGTTGTATTTGGTCTAGACGGCCAACTCACTGTTTTGTGTTCTTTAATGGGAAAACTTCTAATTACACAATGGATTAACTATTGCTATTTGAGATAATTCTCTGGGGGGGGGGGTCAACAGAGAGAAAATGGTCCTACTCGAAAACCAAAAGTGCTGTATCGACTCTCCCTATTTGAATGGTCGACAAAACTAGGAGAATCCTGTACGATCCTGTACGGTTCTTATAATTACAACTCATGGCTTCCAGAACGCTCTAGAAACTGAAAAAATATGTTTGACTTCCTGGGATTTAATTTCACCAGGCTTATCATATCATCACAAATTCAACATTTTGGGCCAATATGTCACATCCAATCACATGCTGAGATATGAAATGGAAGATGAAGAGGGACCAGAAATAGCCAGTCAGTCAGGCACCCTAGATGAATATGTATGTGGGTCACAGAGTTCTTTTGAAACCAGAGGTTTTTTTTTTCATTTTATTTTATACCAGCCCCTCCGAGAGCCATTGCGCGCGGTGGTCCAAGGGAAACAACTCATTGAAATGCCTGATCACTTTTCTTTGTCTGGGAGGACGGACAGAAACCAAAAGCCTTCCTTGGCTCTTCCCGTATAGAAGGGGAGGTGCTGCTGAGGGACCCACCATGCCTTCAGAATCACTCATTCCCCTAACAAATGCATCCCTGCTGCCCACATTCTTGTGTCTCATCGATTTGCTGGTGATGAATGCTAAATACGTTGGCTCCATGTTCAAAAAAAAAAAAAGATTCAATTTTTTTTATGAACATTTGCATGCATATGTATGTATGTATGTATGTATGTATGTATGTATGTATGTATGTATGTATGTATGTATGTATGTATGTATGTATGTATGTATGTATGTATGTATGTATGTATGTATGTATGTATGTATGTATGTATGTATGTATGTATGTATGTATGTATGTATGTATGTATGTATGTATGTATGTATGTATGTATGTGGTTGCGTGTGTCTCCGTATGCTGTTTGATCTGTTTGTGGGTCCGTCTTCCGTCTGTTCTGGAGCTAATAGCTATGTGTTGTGTGCAGTAATTTGGGAGTGGGGGGGTATATGCAGTATCCCACAGTCGGTATCAACACAAAGACTCGAACCCATACCCATGACTCTCACTAAATGGTACATACAGGACATCTGCGCAGTGATTGTCCTCCTAGTTCCTAATTTACGGCTTAATAGAGAACCACTTTGTGAGTTCATCTATCTTAAGCTGCTCCCATAAAGACGGAGACCACAGGACTGACTGGGAGAAGGAGGAGCTTGGAGGAGGAGGAGGAGGAGGAGGAGGTGGTGGGGGCCACGATCACCGCATCTCTTTAAAAGTAATACACCTTCAGATGGGTGGGGCACACTTCTTTTACCACTTCCGCTGTGTGTGTGTGTGTGTGTGTGTGTGTGTGTGTGTGTGTGTGTGTGTGTGTGTGTGTGTGTGTGTGTGTGTGTGTGTGTGTGTGTGTGTGTGTGTGTGTGTGTGTGTGTGTGTGTGTGTGTGTGTGTGTTAGTGTTCTGTCAGTTGCCCAGTACCCGCTGACAGGTAATCAGCCAGGCTATAGTATCACACTGGGGCATAATCACAAGGGCATGTGTTTGCGGGTGTGGGTACATGCACGCATGCACACACACACACACACACACACACACACACACACACACACACACACACACACACACACACACACACACACACACACACACACACACGCACACGACACACACACACACACACACACACACACACACACACACATTATGGTTCGTAAACAGCTTTGCGGGTCATTGTGATTGCCTTGCTTCCATTTGTTATTCTTTGTTGTGCTATACGTGCGTCACACTGCGGCTACGATACACCTGTGGCCCAAGTTCATAGGATGGGACTGGAAAACATTTGAGTCACAAACAAATTGCATTTCCTGTGTACTTGCTCGTGTCTCCTCTCATTTCATTGTAAACAGTCATTGTAGATTTCAAAGTTCATACTCTTTTTTTTTTCTTTTCACTCGGATCAGAGTATATTTGCTATGAGAGCTGTTGTTCTTCAATATTTTATTTTGTAAAAGCTTCAGTGTCACAATTTCTAAAAAGCAAGACTCGACTTCAGGTGGGAGATTATCGCTCCGTTGTACCATTCAACTCTGAATCTATAGGCCCTTTTTACATGCTAGCTCCTGTTAATTAAAATACATCCAAGAATTATTCTAGCTATAATCACACCTTCGATTTGAGCTTCGCATGAAATGACACATATATCGCCCTGCTCTTTTTACGCAGGAATAAAATATACCGCGCCGTCTTTGATTCTGCACCTTCCCAGTCTGAAGCCTGGACTGGTTTTGGATAAACATGCCAGCGCTTTGTTTGTGACAAACTCGCTCATACGTGGGATTCTGCATGGCTGGCGACCGTGTCAACCTTGCCATATTGTGCCTCTCAGAACATCAAACGGCGAGGCAGACATTACATCTAAATGAGGTCTTGCTCTAGCAGGAGGTAAAGCAGCATGCCATTATAATTTCACTTTGGCAAACACTGTCAAATAATACCTTCAAGTGAGTCTCTTACCCTGCGCGCACGCACGCACACACACACACACACACACACACACACACACACACACACACACACACACACACACACACACACACACACACACACACACACACACACACACACAGGGACAGATATCGCACGTGCACACAAGCCCCATGGGAACCAGATATGATGGGTGAGAGAAAGAGAGGTGAGACGGACGGACATACAAAAATAAAAAAAAACACAGACAGGAAGAAAGCAAAAAAAAGAGAGAGGAGATAAAAGCGGGAGCGTGGGTGAGACAGCGCGGTCGCCCACATCAGCACCACTTGTTTTCTTGCGATGGGGCAAAAGCAGATATTTATAGATAAGGATTAACTTGAATGGCTGAGTTAAGTCTGTTTGCTGGTGGAGGTGGGGGCGGGGGGGGGGGTGTTTGGGATAAATAAATGGTACAATGGGACGGGGGGGGACGGGGGACGGACGGGGACGGGGGACGGGGAGGGCCCCTGGGCGGCTCCACTGATCCACTGGAGATAGCGGTGGTGGGCGCGGAGGGGGGGGGGGTCTTTCATCCGTGTGTTATTGTTTCATGGTGAGCTGAGAAAAACAACCAGGGGTTATACAACAGCTGGGATGAGTCTGGGGGTCTCCCTAGGACAAACGTCCTAAGGGAGACCCCCAGACTCATCCCAGCTGTTGTATAGACCCCGTCACAGCCCAGCCCTGGACCCAGGTCCACAAACACCAGTATGAAACACAGTTGCCAACCCCTTTGCGTACGTTAGCTGTTCACTGTGTTCAGTGTTCAAGGTCAGGGGGTTGGAGCGTATCCGAGCCGTAAATAGGCACGAGGAAACGTAGAACGTATAATGCATCTACAGGTAGCTCAGGCTGTAGCTCGAGCCATGCACAACCTGAATGTCTTTGGAGGCGGGAAGAAAGTGTGGTACTTGGTGGAGACCTCCCACAATGCACTGGGAGCATAGACAAATACAAACACAAGGCCTCGGCAGAGCTGGCACACAGCAGTGCTACACACACACACACACTTCTGTGTTTGTTTTCTTTTATTCACTTTTTTTCATTTCATGCTTGTTCAATATTATTTTTAGGATCCAAACACAGGATCCCACTGGCTAAAATAACACAGTAAGAAAGGTAGACAACTGCACATTTGGTTAGAAATATCATTCACAACTAGGCATCTATCATCATTTTGCAGGGTCTGTATGTTGCAATGATTGTTATTCAGTAGAATAGCTTGGACGGTAAAAGATAAATAAGGACACAGGAGAAACATTTGGGATGCTTTGGCATTCTTGTTGATCCATCCTGGTGTCCACTATTGCCAGCCACTGCTTTGCTTAATGTTGCAAGGTGCTCCGTTGACTAATGAACGTTTAACCCTGGCCATCTCTGATTAATGCAAACATATACAGGGAGATCCCTGCACAATTAATATGCAAGTGAGCACAAATGTACTACCGCAAAAGTATCAACTGAATGCTAAAAGCAATCAATGGATATTTTATAGAAAGAAAAATCCACATACAAACCACAGCACGCACGCGCACGCACACACACACACACACACACACACACACACACACACACACACACACACACACACACACACACACACACACACACACACACACACACACACACACACACACACACACACACACGTGCTTTCATTATGGATAAATCAAAGCAAATTGATGTGCTTTGTTTATGTGAACAGGACCTGGGATGTCATCACCAGGCAGCCCCTTGCGCATGTGCAACCCCCCATAACACTCCATCATGTTCCGCCGTGTCTAATCGTGACAGTTATTTCAAGTGACAGAACTAACACGCGTGGATGAGCACGCGCAGGCAGACACAGGCGGCAGAAACCTAAGTACATGATTCCAATTAATGCTGACAATGTAATTTATCCCGCTCCTCATTAAGCACACTTGATTTATTGTCAGAGCAGCCGCCAAGGGAGCTTCAATTCGTTTATTTTGGATTTAAGAAATACATGCCTTCTATTGCAGTAAAAGAATGAAAGGGACGTTTGTTAAAAAGTTTTGATAGATGGACAATATTAGGAGGAGAGTGAGCAGATGGCTGATAATTGCTAATTACTGCCATTACAATTATAAGGCATAGTTTTTCTTCTAATCATACTTTGCCCATTTATTAAGCCGCTTCATGTGCTACCAAAACATACATCTTGTTTGATTAAAGGTGCTGTAGGTAAGATTTAGGAGCTATTATTCGATTGTCACTGCTTAGAAATGGCCTACCCATCCGTCAGCTATTAGTGAGTGATGTGGTCTGTGAGGGTATCTGTTCAGAGTTGACTGCTCATGTTTCTGCTTGAGACCATTCCGATTTCAGAACACTAATTTCTGACCAATAAGGTCATCTCTTTTCCTTACTGGTTTGGGGACTCCATCTTAACTGTTGATTAGAGTTGCGGGAATGCAACACTACTTAATGGCAGAGGAACGCAAGGATTGAGGGAGCTGTTTTATTTGTTTCAAATTTTTGTATCTTCAGCTCCCTCTTTACAACAGTCGAATCGGACAAAAAAAAGTCAATATAAGAGAATAATGAATTTTCTGTTCCTTTACTTCATCATCCCATGGTTATTTTCCTACCTTGGAAATTTCCGTTGGTTTATGAACTGCATTTTGGAGCTAACCTTTTCCCCAGTCATACACTTGATCTCTCTTAATAACCAATTTTATACAAAGTGACACAATTTTGCTTCACATTGTTTCTAATTATAGGTTGAGGATTTAGCCGGTTTGTTAAGACCCCAGGTGAACATGTAAATCAGCCATGACCTTTGTTCAGCTCTCTCGACTAGAAATAGTGGCTGTCTGATAACTCTGAATTCAGAGCAACATTTCATTTAAATATGCTTCTTGGATTGATCTGTGGATTTCTTATTTCCTTATTCTATTTCTTATTCTTACATTCCAACAACCGGTAACTGAGCACTTAATTTTGATTCAGAAGGGGCTGTGTTCTAATGAGTACAAATAAAATCAGACAGCACACTTAATGAAATGTTGCTCTGCACTCAGAATTCAGAATTAAAAAAAAGGAAGTGGCTTGTAAACACATTATATAGAATCTTGTGGATTTGTTGTTTTGTTTGTAAGCACTGTTGGATAAATCTAACAAGCCAGGGCAGTTCGGCTGCATCTACTTGGGACAAATTCAATATATAGCTTTGGGAGGAACTAAACACTCGTTTTGGATATAATTAAATTAATATTAACATAATATTAATCGCGGCAACACCAAGAGATCGGCTGATATAAGCCCACAAATATAATTTCTGATTTTTCATCTATAGATAGACAATGTCAACAAGTCTTAACCTGACAAACAATTAAAATACTTAATGGTCAGGCCAACTTGTTGCTACCATCACTTCATGAAGAGTTTCTGATGCACCACATTAAAGATGACTGACCGCACGCACACCGCGGCCCACACAACTCTTCAGCCTCCCTCTTCCACTCAGTCGACTTGATCCCCGAGACTTCCATGCCCTCCGTGGGCGCACACACGCATCTCGGGGAAACCCACGCCGAGGGACTTGATGATCCACGCACAGTCCATGTGGGACACGGTCGCGTTCAGAACATGTCGTCAACATCATCCTAGAGATCACCGACCAACACTCAAAAGCTTCTAGAAAAACAGCGTGACAAAAAAGGTGCATGGATGAATATTCATAAAGCAATAACAAGAAAAAACGGCAAAACAAAATGCACAGCTGCTTCTCACAAGGAGGATTCATCTTTTATTTTATTCTAGAAAACATTCTGGAAAATAAAGTAATGGAAAGGGCGCATGTTAAATCTAGATTTGAGTCAATGAGATGATGCACAAAAACCAGAGGATGAAAAAGCGGTAGGTCGATTGTAGTTTTGGCAAAATCCCCCTCTTGTGGCGGACAAGGCTGTACTCGTGGCTCGGTAAAATAAAGAAGTCCTGACTCGTCTCTAGCGTGCTGTGCTGCAGGGTGACGTTCAGCTGGTCCATGGAATAGATCTTGCTCACTGATGCAGTGACAACACACAAACACACTCATGGCATCTGGTGATTGAACCAATCTAAAAAACATATATTCTTACATTTATACTATACTCATATTTTAATAGTTTAAATAATCTGTCAGCTGTATACATATATATTTTTTAGGTTGACCTTTTCACCTCTTACATAACAAATATTGGATCTAAAAAGATACAAAGATGTCCATGTACCAGGACAGAAGTTACATACATTTTAATAACAGTAGGTACAAAATAAAGTATGTACTCATTATTTGTGACACATAGGCAAATCACAGAACTGCTAATACATGCAGGGAGACTTTCCCACATAGTTTTAAATTGTGTTATTTTTCTGTCAAAAAAGGAAACAAATAAATGGAGGGCAATTATTATTACAGCGTCTAACTAGCAGTGGCCAGAGGAATACAGAAGAGGCAGAACAAGGGGCGGGGAAAATACTCTTTTGTGGCTTGTTACAATTATTTTCTCCAAACTCCACACTGGAACCATTTGAAAGTAGGAGTGTTTCCTAAAGCAACGTTTGAGGCTTGACGCTTTTAATCTCAATTTATAAGTGTGCCATCTTTATATATTAAATCGCCCCCCAAAAAGTTGCAATATAAAGTGGTATAGACGACAAGGCTTGTTAAAATAATAGCTACAATAATGAAAAAAAGTTTCTCTTTGACCTGGAGTACCTTAGCAGAACAAACAGCCGTGTGTTTCCATTTATACATATGTGGTGTGGCGGCCCGCCCGCCCGCCCGCCCGCCCACACACAGACAGCAAACCTCAAGGTGCTGGGTAACCAAGTCTAGAAGTCCCCAAGCAAATAAAGAACGGGCCACATTAGTGCAGATGTTGGCTGACAGCGGTGAGACTCGAACACAGCCCATCCAATGCTAAACTAGGCTGGAGCGTTCTGCATCAGCGTGGCATCTGACAACACTTCTCCTGCTCCCCCCTCCTATGTAGCCACGCGACGAAGCTAACAGATGTTAACAAGGTAATTATGTTACCATGATGTCGCAGCCGTCGCGTTCCCTCCCTCAACCTCGACAGTAAAACGCCGTGCCGATACATGGAACGGATAAATGGGGGAAAATATAGAAAAGGTTTTTTTTTTTTTGCTGTTAAAAGTTGAATTGTTGGGTTGAATCCATGTCAATGTGGCTCCGGAATGATGCGTACCACCACCCCAGAAACCCCCTCCCCCTGTTACAAAACGT
>OLKM01000077.1:363717-398717 GCA_900291075.1 Melanogrammus aeglefinus
CCTGAGACCAGGGTGTAGCCCTTGCTGAGCAGAGCTGCGGCCATGGCCTTGGAGTTCCTCAGGACCTGGTCGATGTACTCCTTGAACATGGGAGACTGGGCCTGGACACACAAGAGTACAGTTCTCTAAGCGCGGTGTCTGTGGCCTTGGCAGGCCTACGTTTCAAAGCATAGTTGGACCCCATGAAGCAAACCGCCCCCTTAAAAACCGGCAAGGTTTTGAAAATCTATTCTTAAAAGACGACACCTGGTTGTGACCGCTAAAGATACATTTGGGACCAATGTTAAAATTGTATTCAAAAGGAAATTATTTTGAAGTTTAAAAAGATTATTCAAGGGCCATGTTGATAAGTCATGTCGGTCTCTAAAAACTCTGGAGGTGCAACCAAATGGGTGGGGGGCCCAATAGTAATTCAACTCTCACTGCCCACTCTAATAGAGTCCTAGTTAAACACGAATCTTAGCTGGACGTAGGGCTGCACGATTATTGCCAAAATGATTATCACGATTATTTTATTTATCACGATTATTCATTGAAAAAAAAAAATCTTTTGAATTTCTACCACCCCCTAGTGGTAGGAGCCACACACTGTGCTCAGCTGCAAATTGCCGCCAGGCCACGCCCCCCCCCTTTTTCAGGCTCCGCGCCGCTGTGTGCAGGATGGACTCACGCAGTCGCAGACAGGTGTACAGGGAGTGCTTGGTTTGCTTTGCAGCGGAGGTAGGGCGTATACTGCATGGGCGGGGCTCGTTTCTTTTTTGGCTCTCTTTTTTTTGTGGATGCATTACTTAAAAAAATATTGCGAAAATATTGCGAGAACACTACGTGTCATCGTGGGACGCCAATATCGTCATCGCGATAAAAAATTTGATATATTGTGCAGCCCTAGCTGGACGGATCCAGATCACGGACGGGGCTGACCTGTTTGAGCGCCACGGCGACGCCGGCGATGGCGTGGTTGTGCGGTCCGCCCTGCAGGGAGGGGAAGACGGCGAAGTTGATCTTGTCCTCCAGGTCATACATGATCTCCTTGCCCTTCTTGTCCACGGAGCGGACGCCCTTACGGTAGAAGATGAGGCCGGCCCTACGGGAAGGATTCAGATCCAAGTAGTACTTCAGTGACAAAATAACTCTAAGCCGAACTCTAGGGGAAGTTCAAATAGATAAAAACAACTCCAAACCCTAACCTAGGGCATTACAATACTTATTTAAGAAGAAAATGGATGTAGTAGGCTTAATAATGGTGACATTATCACTAGTATGTGTGGATTGATCCATGTCCAAATCTTGACTTAAAATGCACAACAAAAACTATTTAAAAGTGCAAGCGTTAATTGTTACTGGCAGGTTTTTTTGTAGGAGGGAGTTGGGTTTTCCTGGCTGTAAGCGTGAGAGGGGCTCCCCTACCTGGCGCCGCGGAGGGACTTGTGCGTGGTGGTGGTCACCAGGTCCGAGTGGTCGAAGGGAGAGGGGATGCTCCCGGCCGCCACCAGCCCACTGATGTGGGCCATGTCAGACAACAGGTAGGCCTTCACCTCCGTGCACAGCTGGGAGACACACAATACCCAGTGTGAGGTGACTTACAGCTTGTCAAACCGTCCGACAACATCACACATTCACATCCAGACACCTTGGCTAGTAAGTGTTGAAAAAGTATTTACTTGCAAACACTTCTAGACAGCAAAGTGTTTGATTTAAGGGGGTATGATCATGGGATGAGAGACACATTGGAAGCAGTAACAAAGCATCTCCAAATTCGACAATGGGTGAACAGGATTCTTGTAAGAATTCTTTCACATTGTGGGCAGTAAAAACCTCTCTTACACACTTATTGCATGTTGTACGTCCTGGCACTGAATCTACGTGCAAAGCTAGCTAGGATAAGATGCTACGCAATACTAGGATGTACAACCATCAGCAACAATCATAGATTGTATACAGGGAACTTTACTTTACTGTACCGACAGCGATATTTTGTTTCTCTTTCTTCTGACAAATATACTTATTGCAAGTCACTTTGGATTAAAGCGTCTGCAAAATGCCATAAATGGAAAGAATGTCACAGTCATCTGCCTATGATGACAACAAGTTTTGCACTACTTGCACCACCACGCACAATTGTACATATATTCTTATCTTCTTATCTTATTACGGTGCATATGTGTATATATAGAGCATCCTTAATTTATTTATATTTTTTTATTTACTCTTATTATTTTTTTAGTACTTATTTTTCAATACTTGCATTATTGTTTATTATTTACTGTTTATTGTTTGTTAAGATTGTGCGCAACGAATACCAAGACTAATTCCTAATATGTGTAAATGTATTTGGCAATAAACATTTTCTGATTCTGATGTCAATGGAAACAACAAAAGGAAGTGAAAGTGAGGGTAGTGACTCTCGTGGATCCTTATGGGTTGGGCACGGCTGTAGTCAGCCACGGTGGTAGAGGCCAAGTTAATTAGCGAAACTCTTTGAGGAAGTATAGATGTCTGCAAGGAATCGACACAATAAAGATGTCTGGAGAAAGGCTTGGCCTCAGTATCAGACTAGGGTGGCCACAGCGGCAGGGCGAATGCCAACTAATTGAACACCTATCGACTGGAGAGAGGACCGCTATCTGTAGGTGCCTGGAGACACATACAAATGCCATTTGGATTAACCATTAACAATGTAAACAATAATTCTATCATTAGTATTCAATCGATGATATTATTAGGATTAGGATTCAGTTTGTGAATGCCTTGGAGCCGTGTTACATCTGATATGATGGGGTACCATTTAGAAGAGCTACGGAGACACTGAATTAATTAGCCCATGGACCCGTTCGGCGACCCACTTCGGTTTCAGATTATAATGCTCTTCGAAAGCACTAGCATTTATCTTACTTTTCTGGCTTCTTGATAGACAAGTGCAAGCTGTTTTAAGCATCACTTTGGGCTACGCGGTAACATGGGTTTTTGGCATTTGAAATGCGTTCCAACATTAAAAAGAATCAACAAAAAATATTGACAGTACCAAATAGTTGTTAGTTGCAGTGATAAACGCAACACCTGCTCAAACAACAGTGCTTGGAGAAACAGCAAGAGACAGCCAATGTTGGGGAGTACGATTGACTCAATGTATTCTGCCTAGTGCAACATCGTATCTCAGCAATTTAACAGCACGAAAAAAAAAACGTAAGTCTCGGCAACAGTGCATTTATCAAAATCTTGCAGATTACTTATTCACTGTCACTGTTGAAAGTGCTTGCTTTAAAAAACACACACGCACACAAAAGAAAACAGCCGCTCGTTCCAAAAACCGAGAGGGGGAGTTGTAATTATGCTCTTCGCACTCGTCGGCATCCCAGAACACGGGCACATAATTTAATTTAAAGTCTTTGCCTTTTCTTGGCAGCATTGACAATAAATAGCTTGCTATCATGCAAATAAGTGTGCTGGCGAACGATCAGAATGGTGGTAAATAACGTCGTGCTGGTTTTTTCCCCGCTCTAATTAACATGCATTATCGGGACAATCTCCATAGCACTCATATCTAAACTGGATCAGCACATGTTTATTAGATTAGGGAAGGCGATGGAGTCGCAGGGGTTACTGGAGGGGGGGGAGCCGAGGACAGGCGAGCAGATGCCAGTTACTGGGTCGCAGAGATGGGGATGGGGGAACATCAGCAAGAGCGTGCCTTACATCTAGGTTAACCCTGCCCTGGATATATAAAACCGAAAACAACCCCGGCCCGCGTAGCTGCTGAACAGTTAACTCCCTCCAGAGAAGAATGGGAGTAGCAAATAAATAAATAAAATAAAAAAAGAGGACTGCACTTGAGGCTAGGGGGAGGCCAGTGGAGTTAGAAGTGCTTAATAAAACATAGTCCCACACGTGGCCCTCCAGTGGTGTGACACACTCCATCAGAGGGGCGGCGGGCTGGGGCGACAGCGGGGGCCGGTCAGAGAGGGGAGTCAGCGCCGGGGGAGCGGCGACACTAAACAGATGAAGGGAGCCTCTTGTGCATGCTTCTGGGAACAAGGCGAAAGGTGGCCTCTGTGCACCTATGTGTGAGCTGGGTTGGAGTGCGTCTGTGTGTGTGTGTGTGTGTGTGTGTGTGTGTGTGTGTGTGTGTGTCTGTGTCTGTGTCTGTGTGTGTGTGTGTGTGTGTGTGTGTGGGCTGATGGGCTTTTGTGAAGCGGTTCCGGTCACGAGCGTGGGCGGAGGGACAAAGTGTGTAGCTCTCGGTGAGACGGGGACGTGCGCCTTCGCCATAACAACTAGAGCCGAGGATTTGGGGAAAGTGTGAAAAACACAGGCGCCGCCGCTGAATGCAAATGGACAGGCGGATAGAGATGGCGGCAGCCCCTCCAAAATAAGATATTTCAGAGAGGAGCCTTGGTTGGGGGCACACGGGCAGCCCAGGAGCAGGTGCGTGGGTGACAGCCCCGACAGTAAAGGTTGGCTAGGTTTTATTAAATGGGGGGGGAAAGGAGGGATTTCTGACCTTCCTTGACACCAGAAAAGGGAACAGAGAGGACAAGGCAGGAGGAACATGAGGGAGAGAGAGAGAGAGAGATGGTGGGCAGTGTGTGAATGTCAAGGTTGGGTGGCTTTGGAATAAATATATTTATATATATATAGATAGAGGTAGAGAAAGAGAGAGATCTGTGTACCTTCCTGATGCGGGCATAGTCAATGAGGCGGGCGTAGGCACTGGTGCCAGCGATGATGATCTTGGGCCTGAACAGCCGGGCAGTCGCATCCAGCTGGTCGTAGTCTATGAGACCTGTCACAGGCTGGAGAGAGAATGAGGGAGAGAGAGAGAGAGAGGAAGAGAATGAGAGAGAGAGAGAGAGGAAGAGAATATATGAGAGAGAGAGAGAGAGAGAGAGAAGAGAGAGAGAGAGAGAGAGAGAGAGAGAGAGAGAGAGAGAGAGAGAGAGAGAGAGAGAGAGAGAGAGAGAGAGAGAGAGAGAGGAGAGAGAGAGAGAGAGAGAGAGAGAGAGAGAGAGAGAGAGAGGATTTTAGAAACGGAGCGCTACCACAAGAATACGAGAGTCAATGGTCGCACAGGAGAAGCCCTGCAGACATACAGATGGTAAGAAAATAAAAAGACGGTATGACGGCAATTCATCATTCATATAATCCAAATAAGTCCTCTGCCAGTGAGGCTAGAAGGGGTGTGGGGGTGTAGTTTAATACTAACAGGATCATGGCACATGCAGGGGATACCCCTGCATTTCCCAGGAGACCCATTGCGACTTTTGTGAGGGTTGTTTTGGACAGATATGCATGCCCTAAAAAAATGTAATAAAGAAAATTCAGCAAAAAGGAAAAAAGGGATGTGGCTTGGTAGCGCATGACTGAATGCAGCTAGTTACTGTGGCCTTTTCCTCATGTCTACACCACAAATTGCTCTGTCAGGTTTAGAGGAGGATCAAAGCCAGCAGTAAGTATTTGAAATGATTACATATAAAAAAAAAAGCTGAAAATAATAAAATATTGCCAATCTTATCCCTGGTGCAATTTTCATTACGTGGACTCATGACAATGAAATTGACAGTGGTAAATAAAATAGTAATAAACCCCTTGTATGGCTTTTAACAGAAATGAAAACCAAACCCATCCCGGTATCCAGAGAGGTCAGTGTGATGGCAGTAACATCCCAGAGCAGATCCCAATTTAATCCACTCTCAAATAATCACATGCGGTTGCAGTCCATGGTCTGCTTGGACACAGTTCTCTTTAAAAATGTAAATATAGAAAGAGGGGAGAAAAATAAAAATTGTCCTCCAAGCCATATGAACACCAAAGTCACGCTGTGCAAGGGACCACTGCCTTATGTCAAGGACCGGTGTAACCCCCGACCCCACTCACACACACACAGGTCAAGATTCAACGCAGACAATAGACTGTCTCAAAAACTAAGAAGGGGGGAGTGAAGTGAAAGAGAGCAAAAAAAAAAGGAGGTGGAGGATCGAGACGGGGGCACGCCAAGTGAGGGGGGGGGGGGGGGGGGGGGGAAGAGAAAAGAAAGAAAGATGGGGAGAGGAGAAAGAGGGGAGCAAGGCTAGAATGAGGGAAAGCTTTATTTAGACAAGCAGATAATCTCCCATCTCCAGAGTGCTCCGGTGGACGGCCCGGCTCACTCCATCACGCCGCTCGTTGTGGGGACGGGGGGGGGGGGGGGGGGGAGCCGGCGGAACTGGCCGGCCTGTCGATTTCCCATTATCTCCCCAGCAGAGGGGTCCCGCCCGCCCATCCATCAGAGGAGGGGTCTGGACGCGCGCACATCCATCAACCCCCCCCCCCCCCACCAGCCCCCGCTACCAAGACAACCAACCGACCACCGCCATCAGCACCACGACCGCCGCCAACCGGCATCCAACTAGCACCGGCGATAACCACGGTAACACTGATCATATCTGCAAGTTTACTTGAGTAATGCGGGGGGCTTGGGAAGGGGTCGGATTAAATAGATATATCAGCCCCGCCAGGGACCTCGTCCCTGATTTACGGCACACGCTACAGCGCCTCCATCTGATGACTTGATTGTTGGGGTTGGGTTGAGTCATTATCAAGCTTAAAAGGTACTCTGATAAGTATAGGCTAGTGCCGTTATCGTCCCGAGATTTGGGGTGCAGCCATCCTCTTGCCCCAGGGCCTACAGCTGAAGGAGGCTCAGAGGCATCTTGTTGGCAGGCGTTCAGGAGGTGGAGCTGGCAACCACAAGGTTGCTGGCTTGATCCCCAGCTCCTCCGAGCAATGTGTCGAGGTATCCCTGAGCGAGACACCCTAACCCGACACAGCCGTCGGTGTACGAATGTACGCGTGATTGTGAGGCAATAATTGCAGAGCACTTTGAGTGGCCACAGGTCTGAAAATTGCTATATAAATGCAGTCCACTTTACGCACTGAGTACCGACTCGTTTCACATGGCCCGTCACTGTTCCCAACAAGAGTGTTCATCTACAGTTGAACATGAATAGAACCGTCTGTAAAGGTGTCCCAGAGTACAAACAACACAGGATAACATGCACTCCAAATCGACTGCCCTGTAGCTTAACCTGGTGCTCTGGCCTTAACACGGGGCTGGAAAAGAACCAAACAATGTGCTTCGTTTACAAATGCTTCTGGTTAGGTTTTGTCTAACGAAAAGGAAATGGTAGGTAGTAGTGTGTGACAAGGGCACTTCAGGCTGCAAGGCCAGGGCATGTTCTCAGAAAAGGAACGTCACGCAACAGCTGAACATTGTTCAAGTAATCCGCTGTACAATTATTGGCCTTTGAACAAAAGGTCGGCAAATCTGGAGAAGAAATGTGGGCTACCTTGAGAAAGCCCTGATTCAATTTCAAAACTCTGCTATCAACGATGCAGGCCGTCAGACATGGTGTGTTTAGAAAGACAATAAGGGGGCTAGTACGAGACTCCCAAAAAGATGATTGATTGGGCATGAAAAAAATGATGAACCGATGAACTTTCCAACCGCGGCAGATACATAAATGTCTGAAAGCTGCCGAAGCCTTCAACAACATTCATAGAAAATGCAGATGGACAATATAACAAATCAAAACCAATACTGTGTTCCGTTACAAACACTATCTTATCATTACGCGTGCATCTCCAATTTACTGGAGCCCACTCCAGTAAATAACTAAATAATCCTTAATAAAAACTTTTCCAGGTAAGTGGAACGCTTTCACCCACAAAGTATTGACCCGTTGAAATCTTCTCTTTTAAAAGCTCCAGGGCTCCACTCACTGCCAGGCCGACGTCCTGCTCCACATGGTAGCCCTCAAGCCACAAAGCCACAGACATGAACGTAGTGGGGGACTTTGGTTTCACAAATTCAACCCCACCCCCATGCTTTTGAATGGTCCCCGGCTTTCAAGTCATATGTTGTGTTTGGGGGGGGGAGAAGCAGGTTCAGCGCTGAATTGACATAGTGAGGCTGTGGCCAAGCGGTCCAGCAGGGACTCCCTACTTACGTTGAGCTTGTAGGGCATGGACTCAAAGTAGATGGAGGTGGCAGAGATCCTCTTCACCTCAGACATGTAGCCGTGGGTCAGACTGGAGAGGGGAACGAGACAGAAACGTTTCAAATGATGTGGAAATACCGCGATATGGAAACACTTGCAACTTCGTCTACATTTTTTTTACATCAGTCGTCATCAATACATTTGACACATTGTACCTATTTCCCTCACGTGAAAATGGAAAATAATCTCAATCTGCAGATACAAAAAGTATAAAAATATCATTGATTCACAAGTGCCATTATTCCTTTGTGAAGTGAAGTGTAGGTGAAGGTTAACATGAGATGTAAAAAAACAAAACATTTCAATACATATTTTTTTTATTCCACAAATAAGTGTGGGATGGACGAGCTCAATGCCATGTGCCGCTCTCTGTACAGAGCTGTGCGCATCCTCCAATCACGAAATGTACAAAACACTGCTGTTCTCCAACATGTCCGTGCATGTAGCAGGGCGAAGGTGAGCACCGCAGTCTGTCGACGTTGGCATCACATACTTGCTGTGATTACAAAAAAAAAAATCATTTGTCCCTGCACAAATGAAGGACAAATAAAAGGACTTGGAACTCCATATAAAATATGACAAAAACCAAAAACCCACATATGATAAAAGGTTCAACTCAGCCCTCCCCAAGCCCACTGATCTACTGTCATGCAAATAGACATGTGATATTTGAATAGGGGTGGGATTGTGCAGTGAACCGGTGTGAGGAGCGTGCATCAATGCACACAGTTTGCAAAGAGTATTCCTGTTTACCACTTACCATTCCGCATTATTCCAGAGTGATTCAAAGGGAATTCTGACGTCCCATGTCTCAAATTAGGGGGGTATAGGGGGGGGGGGGGGGGTTCTGCGAGGATGGGGGGCGCAATCGAAACCCACATCTTTCAGGCGCTCAATAGCACGGGGCATCCTAGCAACGGCCCACGCCTCCCGGCGGAGGGAGGACGGGAGCACGTGGTGAACTACTCACTGGCCTCCGTCGGGCAGGTCCAGGCCCATGATGCGGTCGTGGGGGTTGAGGACGGCCGTGTAGGCGGCAAAGTTGGCGGGCGAGCCGGAGTAGGGCTGGACGTTCACCCCCCACAGGGCGGGGTCCAGGCGGAAGGCCTCCAGGGCTCTCTTCTGGCACAGCAGTTCAATCTTGTCCACCACCTCCGCTCCTCCGTAGTACCTGGACACCAAAGGGAGACGGGGCGGGGGGGGGGGGGGGGGGGAACCTTGTGTTTTAATACAAGAGCAGCAGAGGCCTAGCTCACTCCCTGACCCGTCCGGACTCTATAAATAAATAAATCCCTTTAAACGCTCGGCGGTACAAAGCATCCCGATGGGACTGATGAGTGCATGTCAGAGACGTAGTGGAAGGTCTGTGGAGAAGTGATGTTTTGGAATAAGCTCACATTAATATTTAGAGCCGCCAACTAAATAGGGATTAGAAAATTAGCACAACAATTTATTATATAAACATTATTGCCAGATTGAATTTTGGGGGGGAAATGTCTGCATATGGTATTTTTTCTGTATGCAAATGGTATTTAAATGAATCATTATTATGAATTGTTTGTTTCTCAGCAAGTGTCTATTGATTGTAAATGGTGATTATTTTTCTCTCATCTCCTGCTGGTTCTGGTAACGTTAAGCATAGAGCAGAAGCATCAAACACACAGACTTAAGAGGTTTCTAAACTCTTCAATTATTAATTTAAAGTGACTCAATTTAGAGGTTGTCTCAACGAAACCCTCCACTTTCAGAGCGCATGCAAGGCAGGAAACCAGACAACGTGACTTTAGTTTCCTAACTAAATAATCAAATGAGTGAACATATTTAGGATGCAGGATGCAAACGAAAGAAACGCAAGGTCAAGCAAAAGTTTAATGTAGTAACATAATTAACATGGTCTGCTTGTCAAATGGGTCTATAACACATCAATTCAATTTTTAAAACTGAATCTATTCCATAACAACATCCACCGTAGGGCAATGAATGCGTTTGAAACATTTTGTTGTGACAAGTCCTAGGGAGTCAAGCCAAGTGTCTGGCTAGAACGAGGGGAGGAACAGCAGCTGGCATTAGTGCTCTCACTTCCATCTGATAGTTTTCCCACGTTTTTTGTTTTAACATAATGCAAATGAAAGATTGAAACTAAATGAGCATAATATGAACCAACTGACCTGACATGGACGAGCACTAGGATCTAGTGCTTGTTCATGGTGGGGCAGTTCAGGTGGAAGGATCTAGTGACTGGATCCTTCCGCGTAAGCCTAACTCACGTGCCCTTCTACCACGTGGCAATACTCTCGTCGCTGTGTTATAATATGAGCTCAATAGCACGGGTTTGTTTGCGTGTGTGTAGATGCGTGGCTAGTATGGATTTCCAAAACCACCATCTTAAAAGCGGACCATTTCAACAGTATTAATAAACTCGGGGTGGCCTTGTGTGGACACACTCACCTTTTCCCTGGGTAGCCCTCTGAGTATTTGTTGTTAAGACAGGAGCCCAGGGCCTCTAGAGCGGCCCGACTGCAGAAGTTCTAACACACACACACACACACACACACACACACACACACACACACACACACACACACACACACACACACACACACACACACACACACACACACACACACACACACACACACACACACACACACACACACACACATCAATGGCTGCAGTGGACATAAGGGACGAGGATGGCAAATTAAAGTGTGTTAAGTGATAGTGAGAAATCCCCGCCTGGCTTAAGGCAATCATTAGAGTATTGAACCTTTGGACTTCCATGCACTAACACTCTGCACTCCACAATGTATTTTGCCGCCTGCCGCTGGAGGACACAGCACGCACCCCCGCGGTGGACATTACCGCCAAACGTGTGCGATGGCCCCACTTTGTTATAAACGAGCGAGATAAGAAAGGACAGATAAGCCCATAGTAAACAAGTTGAAAACTTTTAGATTTTTCTTTATTTTTCCTCCAATCCCTTCAAAATGTGTTACAATTACCCCCTCTCCCGAAACCAATCATTTTTCCACTCGCACAATTTTCCAATCTGGGTTCAGACAAAATGTTTCATGGACATGGCTTGAAGTCTAACTCAATAGCAATGTACTTTCTTTCTGCCGGGGCGGTGGTGTCTAAAGCCGGGTGGCGCTCCGTACCAGCCGGGCCCTCCCGTGCGTTGACTGAGCGCCTGACACTGAAGGAAACACCTACACTCACACACACACACCCCTAACCACCATTCAGCCGTGGATCCTAATGCCAACACTTCATCTGAGAGCCCAAAAAAGGCTCTGGTTACAGCCTTCTGGAACTGTCTGTCACGTTGAGCACCGTGCAGGAATTATATTTATCTGTTTAAGCACATGTGTGTAAACATATGGGGTCCCTATCATGGTCTGCCTACTGCGTCTGTGTGCGTGTGCGTGTGTGTGTGTGTGCGTTAAAGAGGCAGTATGAAGATATCAGACTTTATCTCACACTAGAGCAGTCAGGCTTTGTGTGGAGAGAGAATGAGAGAGAGAGAAACAGAGAGAGAGGATTTACTCCACTGAGCAACTACTGCGCCCCAGAGGAAAGGTTTGCAAAGATACACAGGAGATAGAAAATCCTGTCCACTTTTGCTGAAGAGAAATAAATGTCCTCATTTCAAACAGAACGGCCGGGTAGTGGAATAAAAAAAGACAACCGCTTTATTGATCAGAGAATCAATTAGAATAAACACACATTTTCACATACAGTTTACCTGGTTCACAAATTTGCCTGGTTAGCTAATCGGTGCTTAAAACATTGGTAAAAAAAGTACCACGTCTTTCTCTTTAGTTATTCTAAACTCAAGAGCGTTTAATTGAAACCACCGCTCAGAAACACCTCCAGCGACCCATAACGCATCCAGACGAGTGCTCCTACCTCCGAGGCGATGAGCTCCAGCCCGCGACACTGCCGGTCCTTCTCGCTCCTGAGCAGAGCCCACATCTCGGGGTCGTCCCCGGCCAGGCTCTCCTGCCCCGTCCACGGCCGTTCCTCCTCCACGGGCCGGGACGCGGCGCGGGACTGCTGCCCGCGCACACACAGAGCCATCGGGGAGCGCTGCCGCAGTGGCTGGGAGGACAGA
Source organism: Melanogrammus aeglefinus (assembly GCA_900291075.1). Lineage (NCBI taxonomy): Eukaryota > Metazoa > Chordata > Actinopteri > Gadiformes > Gadidae > Melanogrammus > Melanogrammus aeglefinus. The sequence continues at coordinate 375,865 of OLKM01000077.1, forward strand.
GACGCAAACACATGAGATGGCTTTTATGGGTCCATGTCAATGATTATAAAAGACACATTCGTAAGTAATTTGAGCCAAAAGAGGCCCAAAACGGACACATCAATGACATAAACTTTATGATAAATACATGACATACTCGTTATGTTTTGATAACCATGAAAAGCTAACTTTTAAAATTGCATTGATATATATAATAAAAAATAATGCCAGTGTGTACATTAGCGATCCATGATTCCATTATTTTATTTTTTTCGCAAAATGAACTGAAATGCGTGTCTAGGTGCTTTGGGCTTTGCAGCTTTATTGCATTGTCTTCAAATAATTGCATAGTCAACATTGCACTGCCCGAGTGCAAGTAGTACTGTAGGTTCAGAGAGGGTTCAGGCGAGGACCTCCTGATTCCCTGGCTACTGACTGAGTCGTAGAAAGGTCATCCAAAATAGGGTTCAACTCAGGACAAGCTCTGAAGAAGGCAAAAAAGGCAAAAAAAACATGTGTGAAACTATTCCATTGATGCTTTTAAATGTTGAAGCCTGCAGGGGGAAAGCTGCGGCGGGACCATGAAGTGGGCTGGTTGGACATTTCTGAAGAAATTAAAGCAATCAAGTCCCCTCGTCTTACGCGAGGGACCGAAACCACGCAGAGAGGGCCCATCGTCAACGGAACGTGACTCCTCTGCCTGACGGATGATTTACCACATCTAAGCAAACACGCGTAACTCCGACTGCCAGCATGTTCTGCATAAGTGAGTTGGCTCTCCTCCTCCATCCATGCACCCTCAGAAGAAAGAAAAAAAAGTAGCCTGGTGTAATTAGAAGCTGGCATGGGAGACTGATATCAATAATCAGCGTGGTTGTTCAATTATGTCTTTATCAGCAGTTACGCAGAGCGAGAGACGGCGGATTTTCTGTTTCCGCGGCCTCTGTGAAGCGAAGGAAGCCGCGGAGGGAACACATTCAGCACTTCCTTCTTTATCTAATCGGCTCGGCGGCTGGAGAGGGCTCTAGCGCTGCCGGTTGCGACGACAACGCTCCATCCTGTGACTGCGAGTGGCCACGGGTTTCTGCTGGCGCCAAGCATTCGTTAATGTAGTGCTCAGCGGCCAGGAATGGGTGTGCTGATGCCATGGCATTGGTTTGCATTTGTGGGTTATGCGTTACAATGCAACAGTTAAGACTGAATACAACCGACCAGTGCACTCACTGTTGGTGGTTGGGTGTTGTGTGAGGGCCTTAGAATGGGTTTAGTTTATATTGACATTGACTTGTAATTATAATCAATGTAATGTAGAAAGAGATCCATTAGAGCTCCCATGCGTCTTAAATTACAAATGTAAATACTTTTGTGTGTAGTTAAACCAGTGTCTGTTGAGATATGCTAAATAATTGGTCCTATACGTCTCATAGCCTTGGCAGACTAAATTCAGCCTTCATATGAAGGAACTGTAAATCTTGATTTTGGTGCATGGTTTACATTACCAAAACACTTATGTTTTCAAGGTGTTCTCAATTCCTCCAATGCCATCCACCGGCCCTTTAATTCTAAGCACGGCACTCTATGCTCCACGTAATCTAACACAATAGCAACAACTTACATCTATATTATTACTGGCGACTGGTTTGCTGGTTGACCTACACCACCTTCCTTCTAGGGATGCACCGAAATGAAAGTTCTTGGCCGAAACCGAAAATGAGGAAACCAAGGCCGAAAACCGAAAAACCGAAAGAATATATTATGCCAATTATTAGTACCATTTAGGGTTGTTGCGGTATGCGGTATTACCGGTGTTGAGGCCAACAGAGTTATTTTGTATTAATTTTTTTCAGTTAAAAAAAACATTCCGGTCTGGTTTGGAACGCGCAAGACCGGTAACCATAGCAACGCCGGTAAACAAACCCCGCAAAGCCCAATCCCTACGAGAGCTCCTCGCGCTACGGCCATCCGGAGGCGCACAGAGCCTTTGGCTGTGATATTATAAAATTATATTATACACTCACCAGTCACTTTATTATTAGGTACACCTTGCTAGTACCGGGTTGGACCCCCTTTTGCCTTCAGAACTGCCTTAATCCTTCGTGGCATAGATTCAACAAGGTACTGGAAATATTCGAGTTTGGTCCATATTTACATGATAGCATCATGCAGTTGCTGCAGATTTGTCGGCTGCACATCCATGATGCGAATCTCCCGTTCCACCACATCTCAAAGGTGCTCTATTGGATTGAGATCTGGTGACTGTGGAGGCCATTTGAGTACAGTGAACTCATTATCATGTTCAAGAAACCAGTCTGAGATGATTCGCGCTTTATGACATGGCGCGTTATCCTGCTGGAAGTAGCCATCAGAAGATGGGTACACTGTGGTCATAAAGGGATGGACATGGTCAGCAACAATACTCAGGTAGGCTGTGGCATTGACACAATGCTCAATTGGTACTAAGGGGCCCAAAGTGTGCCAAGAAAATATCCCCAACACCATTGCACCACCACCACCAGCCTGACCCGTTGATACAAGGCAGGATGGATCCATGCTTTCATGTTATTTATGCCAAATTCTGACCCTACCATCCGAATGTCGCAGCAGAAATCGAGACTCATCAGACCAGGCAACCGTTTTCCAATCTTCTATTGTCCAATTTTGGTGAGCTTGTGCGAATTGTAGCCTCAGTTTCCTGTTCTTAGCTGACAGGAGTGGCCCCCGGTGTGGTCTTCTGCTGCTGTAGCCCATCCGTCTCAAAGTTCGACGTGTTGTGCATTCAGAGATGCTCTCCTGCATACCTCGGTTGTAATGAGTGGTTATTTGAGTTACTGTTGCCTTTCTATCAGCTCAAACCAGTCTGGCCATTCTCCTCTGACCTCTGGCATCAACAAGGCATTTGCGCCCACATAACTGCCGCTCACTGGATATTTTCTCTTTTTCGGACCAGTCTCTGTAAACCCTAGAGATGGTTGTGCGTGAAAATTCCAGTAGATCAGCAGTTTCTGAAATACTCAGACCACCCCCTCTGGCACCAACAACCATGCCTCATTCGAAGTCACTTGAAATCACCTTTCTTTCCCATTCTGATGCTCGGTTTGAACTGCAGGAGTTCGTCTTGAGTACATGCCTAAATGCATTGAGTTGCTGCCATGTGATAGGCTGATTAGAAATTTGCGTTAACGAGCAGTTGGACAGGTGTACCTAATAAAGTGGCCGGTGAGTGTATATAGAACGTTATAAGACGCCGTCACCGAGATTTGGGCGCGCTGCCAGACGCTGTGTCACCGAGTGTGAGAGGAGAGTTCACGGAGAAGATGGCGGTTGACCTAGTTTCAAAGTTTATACCGTTTATGCTTGTAATACCGGTGTTGACACGAGTGCATTACTCGGTGTGAAAATGTCCACACCGCGGCAACCCTATTACCATTGCATTTATGGCTATGACTGTGTACTAACTTCATTAAAATCAAGGCATTGCAATGTTTGCAAATCGCTATACGTGGGTCTTTCTCAGAATCATTGAAAAACGTACACACCGCAGACATATTGGCGCTTATCCAGACGCATGTGCTGGCCTCGCTTCTTGTTTGCGTCATCACAAATTTCTGTTTCGGCCGTGTTGTTTCGGTGATAAAAGTATTTTGTGGTGAAATTTGAAGTGGCCGAAAATTCGGTGCATCCCTACTTCCTTCCCTACCTAAATGTACAAAACTTCCTCTATGTTGCCATTGCTGTATTCAGAGTTGAAACGAATAGACGAAAACATTAAATATATGTATACGTCATCTACTGTTATGCATAATATGCATAAAAGACACAAAAAACCCTGAATTGGTGATTGAGTGTTGGAGTGATCACATGTGTAAATGCTGTGACAAAAACATGTTCACACTACTCTGACAATGTGGTCCTATGAATCCATTATCACCTCTCAGAATGGGACTTTTTATGACAGGATCTTAATGGCTCTCACGAGTGTAAACACCATGCTGGATACTCTGTGACTCTGTTAATCACTCATCCTCAATTACTTGCCATTTCTTTTTTTAAATGATGTGCATTTAATCCTGAGCACCCTTGTTAAGTCTGTAATATAATAACCTTTTCGATCAGGCTGTTAAAAAGACAGGTCATTCTCCTCTTCATTGAATCAACAGCATTATGCTGGTGTCCCAAAGCCAGGATCTCACTAATCTACCATGGAAAACAGCCATCATCTGTAAAGGTGTACAAAGCTACCTCCTTTAATAGCGCCATTAAAAAGCAATTAACACACATGATTGGTTGAGCACATTTAGATGAGATAATGTAATAACGCTCATCCTCAATTGAGCCCATCTTTTCTAAAATATTTCAATGTTGCATTGCACTGCCGGTGTAAGGAGCTGGCCATGTGGTGGAAGAAAACTTATGATAAGTACATAGAATATAAAGTTGCGGTATAGACTCCAGCGAATGCTCTTTTGACTTCAACAACTGGACTTCTACTGCTACGCTGCTGAGAATACATTAGGAGACCACTACAGAAGTAGTCAGTGGCCGGTTAAAAACATGCTACAGTGTGGTGGAGCCAGACATAAGGGGAGATATTGGGGCTGCGCTGCGTATTGGCTGAGCAGTTTTCATTGCAATGAACGGGTGGCCACATTGTCATAGGGTATCCTGTCCTCCCCGCTACGTTGGCTGCCAGGGCTGGGTGTGATATACCCGGGGAGAAAGGTTGGCACATTACTGGCTGATTTTGAGAAGCTTATTCTGGACTCCTTTGACAGTGAAGGCTTGGGGACGAGGAAGAAAAAGAGAGCGAGAAGCAGATCTCCACAGGGCTCGGGGATAGCCGAGGGCCTGGGGAGACAGCCCGGCCTGTCTATAAGGACACAGGGAAGCTCTCGAGAAATCACACGGGTCATTACTCCCTGACGGGAACCGTCCTTCGCTGTCTGTGTTTCATGCAGGAGCCCAGCGAGTGGCGCGTGACCATGCCAGGGAAGCAACATGCGAGCCAAGGCAGCGACGGAGACACTGGCCACGGTGGAGCAGACACGGATGGGCGCCACCTTGCTTCCTCATCACACACACACACACACACACACACACACACACACACACCACACACACACACACCACACACACACACACACACACACACACACACACACACAACACACACACACACACACACACACACACACACACACACACACACACACACCCTGCTTTTCTCCTTGTGATCCCCTCATGTAAACCCTAAGATGCTTTATTTTTTTTTTCTCCTCCATTTATCAGGTCCCTCTGCACATTACGATCTGCTCCACAACAGCAAGGAGGCGCAGAGAGCGTTTTAATTCAGCCAACAGTAGACCCAGTCCCAGTGATGTTGTCTCACATCACCCACGTCTGCTGGTGCACCTTCCTTCGCACGATCCTTGTGGGAGATTAATTAAAATAAACACATGATTAATTGATCCCCAGGAAGAGTGAACGCCAAGACACACGTGCCAGAACTGTCACCGTGGGACTATTTTTAGGGGGGGGGGGGGGGGGGCGACAGATTAGGGCGTCTTTTGAAGGTGAACCAGATGAAGCCTCCGCTGGGTGATGGAAGACAGCGTTAACCTGGGAGCCACGCGGACCCTCACAGATCTGCGCCGCTTTTTTTGCGGTGATGCCGGCGCAGATTGTGGTTTGTCATTTATGTCAAACATCTGTGACCGCGGAGCAATCAAAAGACGCGCGCGGGGCGAAAAAAAGAGAGAGAAGAGGATAAAGAAACGGAAATCATTTCATTTAGTGTAGTGCTGTATTATTTCTAGTCATTTCCTGCGACGCCGACTGCTGAGGGGAGTCAATTTTACAGATGACTGCTGTCCATCAGCCTCCTTTTCAGCAACAATCAACGTCGGAACGGGGAAGAGAAATGATAAAAAAAAAAAAAAAGATCCAGGAGTGGAGACAGACGGGAAAATAAGAGCATGAAGGGGAGTTTGTTGGGGAAGCAGACGGGTGTCAACAGGCCAACAGCGTATGGCAGTTTGACACGCCACGGCGCCCTCTCACTCTGTCACTAACTAATAGGAGTTCTGCCCGTTACAAATTGCTCCTGTGATTTCGGCCCGGGATAAAACCTTGCTGAAGAAACCGCCGGCTCTGGGGAGGGCAGAGTGGTTGGCAGCGGTGTTTCGGACTCCACTCCATTCAGGTCAAGAGGGTTGTCAGAGTGACAATCAGGTAGAAGAAAAAAAGCACCGTCGGGTACAACGCCTGTCCATAAGGAGGGGTTGAGGACTAGGGATGACTCAAACAGTGATCTTAAAGTGCCAGTGAACCCTGATTATTATTATTGCTTTACACATATTAGTCTTCTGTGATCTTAAAAAGGTACAGCGTGTGTAGGATTAAATGGCAGCTAGCGGTAAGGCTGCAAATTGCAACCAACTGACAGTACCCCCCCCCCCCCCCCCCCCGCCCCTCTTCTCCCTTTCCAATGACATACGAGAGGCTACCGGGGCCATTACTGACCTCTAAGGTGGAAGTAGGAACTTCTTACTTCCTTTCTTGCCACTTACTTTCTAACTGTCAAGTCAGCTCCCTGAAAGATTTGTACATTTTATTAAGGTTTCGTCTGGAAGCTATAGGTCATAACTAATAAAGTAATTAATTATGCTTTATAAGTTAGTTATGCAATTGTAAGCAATTATGATTACAAATAAATAAACCGTTTTCTCAAGAGTTGTTTGTCCATTGTGGGCTACAGTAGAAACTGGGTGGAGCGTCATGGGGGGCTCTCTCTCTAACCCGGCACGATGAAGTGACACCAACAACGAGAGGGTTAGCTAATGCCACCGTGTGTGTGGACGTGTGGGGAGCAGGTCAATGTAATGGCTGCCTCCGAGAGTATCAAGCTTCTCTGACACTTAAAGCATAACCGCACAGTGTTGTGTGTCAATTCATATACAACGTCACTCATACCTCAATGGTATACATACAAAAATAATCAAACTATACATTTTTTTATAGTATTACAAAATTGACATGAGTTGTTGTAGGTAACCATTGGGTAACATATTACCGAGAACTCATAGAGTCTCATAGAAAACCAGGTGCACCAATTGCACCCTGCTATTGGGGAAATGATTAAACGAGTCATTCATGGAGGAGTATTGTATGAAATCAAATAAAAAATAACTTGTTCCAGAAATCTCACCAGCACCCCTATGTATGAAAGGAGTGTACGGGGACACACACAACACACAACACACACACACACACACACACACACACACACACACACACACACACACACACACACACACACACACACACACACACACACACACACACACACACACACACACACACACACACAATGGCAGAGAGAACCAGAAAATCCTTAGTGTGATTGATAAAGACTATACCACATGCAAGTACCACAACACTGTGACAGTTGACAGAAACACAAGGAAACAATCAAGCACAGAAGCTGTTTGAACAACAGTGGGCTGGACCTTCATCCTATGCCTGCGTCACTGACAGCACATATTATTGCCGATGACTGGGAGAGCAAGCAGGACAGTGGGCGCATACTTCTAGAGAGCGGATCACAAAAAAAATCAATAACTTAAACTTTGAGGAAGTACACAAGTTCTTCCTCAAAATACGATAAGGCTGAAATGTTCTTCCTTGGCAATCAATGGAGTGACTATGAAATCAGCGTGTTCTGCTAGTGAACCTATTCAAGTTGTGATTCACTTCGGTTTTCATCCTAAGAGCCATTCAAATCTATGTATGGGGTTGGGTCTATTTATAATAAATCTCATGACAGAATTACCGAATCACCTGGTTATCCGTTTTATAGCAGATCACATCACATGGAAACAATTTGGAGGCAATTATAATAACTTGAGATTCCACCATGTCATGTGCTGTCCTTATGGTTTCAATTTAAGTTTCAACAGTGACAATGTATTCATATATTGTTGTTAAATTACCACTATAAGGCTTGCATATGTGGGTATACTAGGAATATACTAGGAATATACTAGGAACGGACAAAACTAGGCACATGGAATATCAGATCTGTTACATTAAATATAAATTTCTAAAATTAAAGAAAATAAACTTTTCTTTTGTAGGGATTATTTTTACTTTCAGAAACAGCCAACACTGGAAGTAGAATTACAATTAGAATACAATTGGAATTTTAGGATCATATTATCAGCAAACGCAACCTCACTTTCTGCAAGAGTGAGGTTGTCTCCAGTCTAAATTCAACACTCTAAAAAGGTCTATTAGTAGGCGTGTGCTCATTACATATAGTATGATACTGTCCTCATTGGCTGAATGTGTGGCGGACTGAGGCTGCTATGAAAGACACACGTTTTAACTTCAAGATTGAGCAATCAGTGCAGTCTCAGGGGACTGGCAATGGATCAGCTGACCCTGAGTGAACTCTTCCCCAACATAAATCTCCACAAAAGGCCACAGGCCTGAGTCAAAACAGTCGGGCACACAGAATTAGCCTTTAGTTCCCATACCTGTTACAACTGGACCATTTTTGTAAACAAAATGCAGCTAGAATTTATATTGGTAGTATTTTACCTTATAATCATTCCAATCATTGACCTACCAATATGGCACGCTAGACAAGGATAAGATTTGTGGTATAACTTGTTTTTCCTTTAGTTTATCAACAATTGGGAGTCTGGCGCTAAAGACCAGTAAACTGGTTAAATCTGGTGCACCACTTTTGCGTCAGCTAAAATGAAATTACGACTCAAGTACTCCCACAGTTTGGTATGAAAGACACGAGACTAACTAATGCAGAGCTTGCAATATACTAATTGAATAATAGAAAAGGAAAATTTAACGTTAAAAAAAACTATGTCTTGAATTTACTTTCACTCACTTTATACAAAAAAAACACTCACATATCCAATTATATCTATGATTTATCTAAACATTAGAAATCAATTATATATATTTGAAAACTAGCCAAGATTGTAAGTGGCCAAACAAGTAGCCTACAAATAGGGACACTTTTAATGGCTAATGTAAAACTCAAATGGTTTACTTATAGCACGATACGCATGATGAACCTTTTTACATGTAAAATGTATATATTTTTTTCAGCTTCAGTAAAGTTTATGAGGGAAATTACATCTATACATGTAATACATCTTCATCCAATACATCTCATACGTTTACATTCAACTGAAAGGGACTGGACTATTAAGACACCTACTCCAATTCATGTATGGAACCAATAATAGGCTATAACCTTGTGTTTTTTATGTTATTTGAATTAAATTGATAATTGTCGTTGACTGGTTCTTTATTGGTAGTTTAACTTCGATAAGATGAGATAAGCCAACGTGACTTCTTAGTATTTTCTTGTGAGCTGCTCTCATGACGAAACAGACGGTGGGCTGTTGCATCATTGCCTGCCTGCAGTGCACACACCATAAGTTGGCAACATGTAACAGTAGCTAGCATGCTAGCTCATAGGCTAATCGTTCTCTGGATGAAACGTGCCAAAGCAGCACAAAGAAGGAAAATACCTTATCATGAAACATTCATGTTGTAACAATAATCGTCTGTTCGTGAGCAATTAAAAATGTTTCCATTGACAAATTGGTAGAACTGACCTGCTCCCCTTGTTTACTGCCGGCTAACAACATTTTCATCTATTCTGATATTCAACAGTGGGAGGATCAAAGGATAAAACATGCTATAATACATACCCGTGATAGTTGTCTCAATGTAGTCAACATCATATTTGCAGATATCACAAGAGGACTAGTTGGCGTGCACGGGTTTTGCAACACACCGCTGCTGCGTGGAGGGGTATTGCCACGAAAGGCTGTTCAGGAGTTGACGGAATCAGATGACGCGTTTACACGTCCGAAAGGGTTTCTGGGATATGTAGGCGGAAGCCATGCATCACCAGCTTGGTTAAACCGCATACATATTAGGCCAACATTTGTGGTATATCTGTTTAGATTTTTTCTTCACATAATATATTCTATAAAGGCCCATCACCGTTTATATGACACATTTATTTTAAGACTTGGATCAATGAAGCCTAATCATTGAGGTAGGCCTACTAGCTTTCTGGTGTGTTATATTGCAAGTAGCCGTATAATTTGTTTATTGACCGCCTGTATAATGCATGTATAATGCATGTTTATCTCATATATGTGCCTGAGGTAAGCCACTTTGGTCACCTCCATCAGGATTCAAACAAAAATATATACACTAACAGTCACACACACACATACAGACACACACACACACACACACACACACACACACACACACACACACACACACACACACACACACACACACACACACACACACACACACACACACACACATACACACACACACACACACACACACACACACACACACACACACACACACACACACACACACACACACACACACACACACACACACACACACACACACACACACACACACACACACACACACACACACATATTGTCATGAATACAAAATCAATTTGTGATTCATTGCTAAACCATGGCTGCGAGTCGGCCTAGGTGATGTAAAGGGGATCTCTAGAGATATGTTGGTCGGGGCCTTCATCAATCTCAGTGGCCTGGAATCCCACAACAACTTCTAGAAGATACATGGACCTCCCAGTACCTCTTAGTGATTGTAATTGATCAACAGCATAAGAGGGTATTGAGCCAGAGCATATGAAGATTCAATTAGCATTGGTTTGGTATTATGTCTAATGAAATTATGAGCGCCATCATGTTTACATCCCAAGTGTGAAGGTAAAGGCTAGACTAGACTAGACTGCACTCAGAGAGGGAGAATTGGAGAGAAAAGGAGTGAAACCGTGTCGGAGAGATGAAAATAGAAAACAAAGCAACCGATAAGAGAGGAGGGGTGAAGATTTGATGTATGTGAGAAGCCCACCCGTCAGGGCACAAATAGCAGTTGTAGACTAGTAACTAATGGCTAAACTAGAAGTAGATAGCAAATTGTGCAGTGTTAATTATTTAAATTCAATTAAGGCTATTTATTTTGTAAATATTCAGTATTCATACAAATCTAAATAAAGATGAAAAGTGGAAGGAAGTGTAAATGGCCAAAATGCTGTTCATTCAGTTATTACTTGAGGGCTTATGCTGGAGCAGTAAAGGCCTATTTGAAATTGAAAGAAAGCTAGTAACTGGTTGGTAAACTAGTAATAACTAGCAAATTGTGCAATTTGAAGAATTGCATTTCAAGTTTGGCTATTTATCATGTAAATTATTCAGTATTCTAACAAATGATAAACAAATGAACAGTGAATGGTAGTTTAGGTGGTCTAAATGTGGTTGAACCAGTGATACTTGAGGCCTTATGCTGGTGCAGTAAAGGCATCATACAAATTAATAGAAGCAATCTGGTGTTTTGAGAGGAAAAATATTTGTTCCAAAAAAACCACAATATCTTTGTCATTCACCCAACTGTAACAGCATTACACTATTTTCCTTACTCCTTTGGGGGGTATTAGTTCAGCAATGCCATACATTCTCATTTCAATTCTAAATCATCTTAAGGTAACATTTTATTGGAAAGATAATTTTGTGCTTTGAGAAATGGCGTTTCAGCACAAAATAAGCATACCTTAAATGGAATATATCTACGCAGTAAAGAGCTCACAGCAGAATGAGAAAATGACAAAACCCAGTAAGAGACAGACAATCCAAACAGTTAAAGAGATTTAATGTGCTTTTCATACAGTATATTGTATGCATATCTAGCATAGCATTTCTCAGACATATAACTTTCTTATACCCAGGGCTGGAGACGTAGAGCTGAGGGAATGACTAACAGTCAGTCTACCGTAAAATGCTGTATGCCATCACACCATGGCATAGCAGTCATTCCAAAGGTTGCTTTGTACACCTAGGGCATACTAAAATACCAAAAATTACTTTCTTTCTTTCTCGTACTTCAACTGGCAAAAAGGAATAACCATGTAAAACCAATGTCTAAAAGCAAGAATTAGGTCAAGTTTTTGTAAATTATTTACAAGAAAACAAACAAACGCAAACAAATACAAAGTGGGGAAATGAGTTACGAGGTATCAACCAGATCCTAGCCACCCCTATATGTTGATTATAATTTATTCATTTATTTTATCCACAATTCAACAGCAGGGGAGCACGGTGGAAAAAAAACGGCCCCATTGTTTATCCTTATAACCAATAATATCCTCAATATAATTATCATGTGTGTATGTTCATTGTCCACTGTTTATAGTATCATTTCTTTTTCAGTTCAAGTATCAAGCTTACTTCAACCCAAGTACGGATGTTCGCTTTGGAAGTTATAGTCCGGACACACCTTCTGAACCAGCTTGTAATCAATGCTAAAGAAGGAGATGAAGATGCAGATGACCTTGAAGGGCTTGGCACAGAGCCAGGCGGCGTGCGACTGGGTGTGCTCCGTGAAGCACGTCTGGGACGGGTCGTACAGGCAGGGCTTGGGCTTCTTGGACCGGTTGGTGTTCTCGTACTCCACCCGGCAGTTGAAGGTCTTGGCCTCCTTGGGGTCCACGGTGGTCTGGTGGGTCTGCTGCAGCTGCACCTCGACCGGCGCCACCCCGTGGAGGTGTGGGTGCAGCACCTCGAACTCCACCACCTTGGTGGGCGGGACGATGCTGACAGACACGTTGCCAAGGCTGGAGGAGTTGTGGCGGAAGTACACCGTGAACGTGCCGTTGATGTGGTCCACGATCTTCCCCGTCACCAGAAGGCTGAACTTTACCGTCTTCACGTTGAAGTAGAAGTCTCCCCAGCCAAAGATCTTCTTGGTCTTCATGGCTGTCTTTTGGGAGGGCTTGCGCTTGGAGCGGTAGCCTGTCTGGTCCAGGAGAAGGGACTGGTTCTTGGCCCAGTCGTAGGGGTTAAAGGGGCTGTATATGGGCGGCTTGGACTTCATGGGCGTCTGGTCGATGGTGGAGGTGGAGAAGATACGGGTCTGGTACGGAGGCTTGACTCCTCCCCCGGTCATACCGCCACCCACTGTGGCTCCACCCACGCCATAGGGGATGGTCTTCATCACCTGTCCCACTTTGGCAAGGTCTGAGAGGTCCCTCTGCTTCTCCAACCCTTGGACCTGGAGAGGAGAGGGAGTGAGATAGAGAGAGAGAGATAGGACGAGAAAAAGAGAGAGAGTTAGGGTTGCAAAAATGCTCAGTCCAATCTTCAACAAAAAACACCTGAATGGAAGTTCCGTTATTTCCTATCATTGAACATTGGCTTTTTTTTTTTTCGTGCACTGGGCTCACAAAGAATCTAAATAGTGTGTTTTTGTTTGTACATTTAACTTTTTTTTCCCCCTGCAAAACGACGCTAAGTGTAATGCATGTCAGTTTTCGTTTTATGCACTACCTCTGCTGTAATGCACTACCTAGGTGCTGATGCACAAGTGTGACTGACTTGAAATATCCTTCTTTTCTCTTTCATGTATCATCAATCTCATCGCTTCAGCCATTTTGTCGAAATTACGCTCAAATGCATGTACGCACATTCTCTCTGACACACACAAACACACACACACACACACACGCACACACACACACACACACACACACACACACACACACACACACACACACACACACACACACACACACACACACACACACACACACACACACACACACACACACACAACACACACACACACACACACACACACACACACACACACACACACACACACACACACACACACAGGAGTTGAGCTCCCAGCTGTCACAGGGAGTTGAAAGTAAGAAGCATAACTGCTATTCCAAAGGGTTTACGAATGCCTTCCCTAGAGGATACATTTGGATGGATACTTACTTTAAAGAAATAAATAAACAACAAACTTGGACTCCACTGTCGCTATCTAGTGCCAGCCAAAAATGGCTTCTGTCTCTTCTAATTCTGATCTATTACGCACGGAGAGACAGTCTTGTCCCCTGTCCCTTGGATTTCATCAATCATCAAAGCCAATAACCACTCCATGTTGCTATTTGTCAAAGCCACGGTACTGCGCTCAATACACCTTCCTTGCCTATTTGGTCTTTCAAGGAAAGCGTCTTTTTTGTTAGCCTGGTCGTAACATGCCCACAGTCGGGAGTTTTCGCTGGATTGATCGTTGGTGTAAAAATGGTTGAAAGTGTATTGACTGCTGCACGAATAAATTAACAAATGAAGAAAGATGGTGATTGATGACCGATAACTAGATAACGACTGACGGAACCTTTTCAAAGAGGCCATCATTCACACACATCCCCTGAAAAGGGGTGCGCCCAGACTGGGTAGTTTTCTACTGTTACCTTTAGACACAAGTCTGGTTATGTTGCTCTGTGGGGTATAGCACTCTGCTGCTGTCCTATTTCACCTATCTAATGGCATTGAGAATTTCACATCACCATCATCACCATCATCATCATCATCATCATCATCATCATCATCATCATCATCATCATCATCATCATCATCATCATCATCATCGACACACCTTTGCCCTATAGAGTTAAAGATGCCGACATACAACTTTTGAACAAGGTCCATCAGTCAAAGCTGGAGATGTTTCGGATAATATAATGCAGATGTATATGACTAAAGAAAATCCCCCTGAATACACCAGTTTTTAATTATGGAGAGCAATAAAGCAATGGAAAAAATGTAGCTATTTTAGAGATTCTCAAGGAGCTGTTTTTATCGCTTTTCATGAAGCATAGCTTATTCATGTGAATTAAACCTACAAAACCACATTAATCTGCTCTCAAACAAAGACACGGAAATTCAATGACCACGATTAATAAATGTTGAGTATAGTCCTTATCTAACAATAACTATTTCAGTTGTAGTAAGAGAACAATTTTAGCATCCCGGTATGTCTTCCTGAGGTTGAAAGATTCTAGTGTACTGTACAGCAACAGCAGCACTGCCCAACAACATCAATAGATTGGAAAGGGATGAGCATAGGTAGATGGATAGTTTTTCCTTTGTATGCAAGTAATAAAATGGCAACAGCAAACAGAAACCAATAAATAGACGGACATGGCTATTAGCATTAATATATTTTTTCCACTCCTGACAGTAAATCAATTCAAAAGGGTGTGGATTTGTTAGAGTAAACATCAGATATTTTCCCTTGACACGAAATCCATGGACCTTAGAGTTCCTGCAAAGAAAAGTGTTTGCTGTAAGGTCATATGAGGGTGCCTTAACTGCTGAAAGATAGACGGCTTGCAAAGATTGAAAAACAGAGGCTCTGTCCTTCCCTAACGTTTAATCCATCAGGTAACAAACAAACCGAGAAGTGTATTCATATCGCAGGAACTGCACTGTTTACACAGAGACCCACAATACAACCTTGAGTATTAAGCACACACACACATGTGCACACACACATACACACACATACACACTCACAACCACACGCACACACACATACACACACACAAAGGCAAGCACAAACAACCATATCTCACTATTGAATTACAATTTAAAATGTTTATGCCCTATGTGCAAAGCTAAAAATATGTCCTACTGAATACACTGTTTTTTAAATGAAGCACCTGATTGTATCACTGTACATATGTTTTTATACTATAGCATTTATTGAGTACAAGCCTTTCAATAATCATATTATTCTCCTATTAAAGAAGGTCCATTGCACATCCACATATAATCACTATATGTGGATGTGCAGTTCCTATAAAGTATACCTTTTTTCGACATGTCAGACTTAACATTTCCACTCCTCTAACGGTCTGACACTTTTTTTTTTGCAAAATTCAACAAAATCCTTTTAGATAATCACATTCCTCAAAAACATGAAAAGGTGCCTACAACAAAAAACGCTACTTCAAACATTCCCACAACAAATCTTATGTTGTGGAATTTAACTTCACCTATAAATGGTAAACAGAATACCAAAGGTTTTCCCGAAAAATTACAATGATACGACAAACGTCGTAACCATTTCATGGTAAACGTTGCACAGATTTAAACCCACAGAAGAGATAAAAAAAGACTGAAGCTGTCGCGGTGATGAACTTCCTGGGTATGTATACTTTGGGCGTATCGCGGCAGAAGAGAATATAATGGCCTTGCCTGCTACTCCGCTACTTCTGTATACACACACGTGTGATGAAGAGAACTCAATAGCATCGGGTGAAAAAAAAAAAAACAATCACATTATGGAAGATAGGAGGGAGAATGGGATAGTGAGGAAAATGTTATTAGCGGAGTCCCGAGATGAGAGGAGGGGAGACTAAGGAGGGCATATACTACATTTTCTGAAGACGGGGGGAACATAATTCATCTTTAACTTCATTTGGAAGAGGGTCTATATGAGAACCAAGCGTCGTTAGCCGACATTTAGGTGGAAATGCTGATCACCTACCCATGTGCTAGCGGGATTAAAATGTAGCAAGTGTTGAGTGGAACGAATGGGGTTGTAGGGGGGGAGAGTAAAGAGGAGGAATGAGAGAGAGAAAGAGGGAGAGAGGGGGGTAAATGGAGACAGAAAGAAAGCCACATAGACCAGAGGAACCAGGGGTTAAAGGGGCTTCCCGCCAGCTCCTCCAAGATAGGAAGGTGAAGTGTGTGGTAGAATTGACTCCTAAATCCTGAAATGCCACATGCCACAATGGAGATCTCTTGTCATCATTAAGGAAGCTTTAGATCAATAGTACTATCTCACTCTCCATCCCTCTCTCTCTCTCTCTCTCTCTCTCTCTCTCTCTCTCTCTCTCTCTCTCTCTCTCTCTCTCTCTCTCTCTCTCTCTCTCTCTCTCTCTCTCTCTCTCTCTCTCTCTCTCTCCTCTCTCTCTCTCTCTCTCTCCCTCTCTCTCTCCCTCTCTCTCTCTCTCTCTCCCTATCTCCCCCCCCTCTCTCTCTCTTGCGCTCTCCTGCTCGCTGCCACTAATGGGGTTTTGGATGCACCACCACAGCATGCGCAGTCTCACCTTCCCGCCGTAACTAAATTCCACTCCTTTAGAGACCGCCACGGCTGGCTCTTCGGATGGAGCATGGGCCTCACGCGCCAACCAACACCCTTTCACCGCCCCCACCACCACCACCACCACCGACCACCACCCACCACCCACCACCACCACCACCACCACACCGACCAACACCACCACCACACACCACCAACCACCAGCACCCCACCACCCACCACCCACCCCCCACCACCAACCTCCACCACCTCCCTGTTCCCTGAAGACTGATGAGGAGATGAGAGGCTCCTGTTACTCAGCTCTTCCTTACTCTCCCTCACTCTCTCGCTCTCTCCCCTCTCTGTCTCTTGCTCTCCCTGCCGTGCTTGTTCGTTTGTCTAATTGGAGTTTTATTGGTGACAATCAATTCATTTCCATCTGTGCTCCTGGCTCGCATTGATCCACTGTCACCGGAGAGAGAGAGAGAGAGTCAAATGAAGCGTTCCCCTCCCGCTGCCTCACCGATAAACCCCGCCGCAGGATCCGATAAAGGCCACTGCCAGCAGATATGCTCCTGGTTTACTGTTGTTATAATTATAATTATTATTTATATTTATATTATGATTTTGTAATTGTCCCTGTCTCTTTCCCTCTCTCTCTCTCTCTCTCTCTCTCTCTCTCTCTCTCTCTCTCTCTCTCTCTCTCTCTCTCTCTCTCTCTCTCTCTCTCTCTCTCTCTCTCTCTCTCTCTCTCTCTCTCTCTCTCTCTCTCTCTCTCTCTCTCTCTCTCTCTCTCTCTCTCTCTCTCTCTCTCTCTCTCTCTCTCTCTCTCTCTCTCCCTCTTTTTCTCTCTCATTCTCTCTCTCTCTCTCTCATTCTCTTTCTCTCTCATTCTCTCTCTCTCCCTCTCTCATTCTCTCTCTCTCTCTCTCCCTCTCTCTCTCTCTCTCTCTCTCTCTCTCTGAGTTTACTGTTGTTATCGTGAGACTGAGCAAAAGGACAGGTTCTCCTTTCCACACTTTTCCGTCCTAACGCACATGTTTGATTTCCTGTCATAAGAGTCGATATTTTTCGGGGAACTATTTGTATTCGGTCACGTTGACTCCTCCAGATAAGATGTTGCAAAGCTGAATACATATGAGGATTTACTTTGAAGTTTGTGTCTGCTGTACTTTACAAATGCTACCTTACTATTTGGCTAAGTGGCACTGAGGTGCATCACTGCTGATGGATAGCTGAAAGTTCAACAACATTATATCATTTCACTGCACCACTGGACATCAAAGAAGAATAGAAAATGCAGTCCATTCATACCCAGTTTCTTTACAAATTAAAGTGTATGTGATATGACTGATCTGATTGCTTCATTTTAATTAAATTCTGTTTTGAGTTCTGTGACTATTCTGCTATATATTTTGGGCGTGCCATTCTTATGCTCTTAGGGTAAATGGCACGGAAACAAGCCGCACATGTTTTGCACATGGAAACTTGAAGAGGACATAAGCCAGTGATAAAAATCAAGGTTCTATATGATCCTTTTACTAACTGGGAATATTTGAAAGCATGAATTTATATAATGATATACAAATAAATAAATACTAATATTTGGTTTTCATGTTAGTATTTTCTGTGTTTCTCAAAAAGGCTGCCAGCCTTTTTGTAGCAGCTATTCAGGGGACAAAAAGGTACAACTATACAAACAGTACTTAACTCTTCTTTTTTTTTCTGTGTGTAATTTCAACATCATAGACAGGATGACAAAGGGTACCTCAATTCTATTTTGACAAAGATCACGCAACATATCTCAGAAATTCCCCCCAAAAAATGGAAGCGCTGAAAATGACATTTAATTACAAAAAGCAAAATAAAGCCCCAAGGAGAACGATAAACCAGTAGGGGGAATTAAATGAAATAGAATGGAGGAGGGGACGTGCAGTAGGGCAAGGAAGGAATGGGTGGGTGGGGGGTAGAGAGAGCGAGACAGTAAAAGTGATTTCGCAGTCCAGTGGTGTCGCTGGATTATCATGAAAATGAAAGCGACTGAGTCAGGGAGTATTAGGGAGAGAGGAGAAACGGAGCCAAGCCAGATAACATGGGGCGCAGAGGGTGTGTGTGGGGGGGGGGGGGCACCAGGCAGGAGGCAGGGGTTGGGGGGGGGGGGGGTAGAGAGGAGAAAGTGGAGAGGTCTGTAAGACAATATAAAGTAAGGGATAGAAGAGAACGAGAAGAGGTAAAAAGACAATATATATACGACACAGACTGAGATTATGACGGCAATAACACAAGAATGAGAAACACTACAGCCCATGGAGAATAATCAAGGGTTTCTGGAGAAGTAATATCTATAATATTGTTTCTAAAGAAAGGAGCCGCTCGGCTCTGGTCCGGCTCTCTCTGAGACAATTTCGGGTTGAGGGAAAATAAGTCGTTTTCTCACAGAAAGAGGCAAGAATGTAAAAAGGGCTATGGTCCCGTATCAGTTTAAATGAATCCACTCGGAAAGAGGAGACCCCAACAGCGCTGCACTGTCGGGTTTTACATCTTATTAGCCTGGAGGTGATTTGCATTTAAAGAATAATTGAGAATTAAGAAAGGAAGAAAGAAAGAAAGAGAAAATATGAAAGAAAGAAAGACGAAAATAAAAGTAAGAAAAAAAATAAAGAAACAAAAAAAGAATGAAAGAAAGAAAAATGAAAAACAAAGAAGGTAATAAAACGAAGACAAAAATATAATAATACAAATCAAATATAATAAAGAACAAATTATGTCACAAAAGAAGACAGAAAGAGAGAAGGAAAGAAGGAGAAAAAGACAGACAGACATAAGCGCTAGACAGTAGGCCGGGTGTGGTGCCCAAGCCATCATAACAGGTTTATGAAGATATTGCAAACTGCCTTAAGAGTAATATGCTGACAATATTGAAGACACCGTGATGATTGCTCCGAAATGAAAAGTAGAAATGTCTTGCATTTGCTGTAAGTTCAAGTTTATTGATCAGGGGCATGCACTGATTCATGTTTTTAATTGAGGTTGAAGATGTTGTTGTTGCGGAATTGAAAAGAAATTGCACTTTTGTGAAAATCGTTGTTTTCCACACTTCTTCAAAATAAACACCTTTGAATAGATCAGTATAAAGTCAGATGAGTCACCATTATTTCAAATTAATAAAACAAAAGTAACAAAATATGTTAATGATTAAAATGAACTCTTATTAATATTGAATATTGATTCAAATCTCCTTAAATTCACATATCTACAGTCACACCTCCAATATGTGTGAATGCTGGTACTTTTATTTTGAGGTGTGTTCAGCCAATCAGAAGGCGTCTACATTCGCCCCTCTGACTTGAGATGGTCACTTGGGCACTAAGCAGCCTTTCTAATGAGCCAAAGCTTTAATAGCCGATACCTCGCCCAAGCACTCTAGCACGCATGCACCCACACACACGTAGACACACAAACACACACACAAACTCAGTACTTTCTCAAGAATATAATTGAGAAAAAGTTACATTTATTGAAAATGTATTGAACAATACAAGGATATGTATGGTATCAACTTTTGTTGTAAACTTATCTTTAATATCTATTATAAAGATTATATCCTGCTTCTATTTTGTTAAATTGGTTGGGGAAAACTGTTGATGATGGGTATACCGTCCACCACATTTCAAATTATTCCCTCAAAATACGAGTTGGGTCTGTTCTGAACGCTTCCAAACAGCAGGGGAAGTTGAGCATTAAGTCCCTGTCATTGTACAGCTTTTTTTCAGCCTTGTCCCTGTCATTTAGTCAGTACTTTCTCCCCAGATCTTCGCATCATCTCTTCTCCAGCATGGCTGTTTGGCCGAAAGTGTCTGAGATGCTGACATAAACTGAATGGGGGCAGGGAAGCTAAGCAGCCACGTGGGATACCACGAGAATACCTTGCTCCTGTCGTCTGATGGAAGGTGCGGAAGGTAAAGTAAAACAAATTATATTATTGACTCTAATATTATGGAATGATATCCTAATAATACATTGGTAAAACAAAGTGGAACTGTGGAAACAGATATGTAATCATACCATTCTATACACTTCTCCACGTGATGCTTCTTTTTCGGAGGGTGGATGGAGGCCTTGGAGAAGAGTTGCAATACTTTGGTTGTATACTTTCAAAATCCAGCTAACCATGGCTTGTTTCTCCACATTGCCTAGCCCAACTTTAAGCATAGCTCCCTGTAGGGTTTTCAAAATATCCTCAACATATCAATGCCGACGTGTAATCATTGATAAACAGCGCCGATATCATTTATTTTTCAAACTTTTATGCTAATACTACTCACTTTTAAGTCTTTTAATAAAAATAACAAAACCATCCTAATGGTCTCAAACAGAGGCAGGCGCAGTCAACTCGAAACTGAGTTATTAGAAACTCAGTCACTAATAGCTGACTGATGGCTATGCAATTTCTCACATATTATACTATAATAATAGCTTTTAAATCTTACTGACAGCACCTTTAAATAATGTTAAGGAGTGAAACCTTGACTCTGCTCGAAGCCGCGGTACTTAAGTGTTCCAGTAAGCATCAACTCCACCAAAGCCAACACTTAAGGCTGGGTCGCAGACCATCACTAGCAATATGTTGTCTTTCCAGACGGTGGGTTATCCAACCGCATTGTCTGCTCTGGTCAATATTACCTGAAAATGTTGATTGTGTACCCAATGGCCTTTAAGAGTAGAACAAGGAATACTCATAAAAAGAACCAATAAAAGTGGAATCGAAGAACCTGACCTTAAGACAGGCAATAAAGTTAAGTGCTGCACTGCAGCGAGTGTGCGAAGAAGGGGATTAAGTTAAACAATATGGTAGCTTGTTGCTTGCTCTTTTTCTACCTTTTCCTTGTTTCCATCATCACTTTATTGCAACCATTGTGTAACACTTGCGTTGGATTGATATGCTAATCTTTAATATTCCACAATAGTGTGGATATGATGAAACACACATATAAGTTAATGGTGGGAACTTGTGTCAGTGAAATTCAAAAACATTTTCCAAATAGTCCAAAAGTCCTTCCAATGAGTCTTGGTTGAATGTAAACCCTATAACAGTAGAATAATATAACTACAACACTAACTACAGTTTCACACCAAGTTTACTCAACTGTAGCTAAAAGCAAAAATATTACAAATATTTTCAGACAAATCAGCAGCCGTCATTAATCTCCAATCTTAGAGCATAAAGTACGTTTTTTTTATGCTGTTTGGTTTTTAGAAACCTTGCGAGGAAGGCCATTTTCCCTCAGTCCCCTCTCTCCTTCTGTATGAGCTCGTTATTATTTAATCCATCTTATTACTACTTCAGTGCGTCAACGCTACACCGACCTCAGACATTATTACTGAGTTTGTGTCATTCATTCTTTTATTTTTGTTTATTTCGTTATGTAGGTCTACTTAGTGCCAAAAGAATGGGCCCTTGCAATATCTCTTGTGACAGTAGCAATTAAAATAGCTGACTCACTGGCAGGGTCCACCACCAGGATTCTACAGTATAACTTCACTATAAATCCATCTGGTTATAATATAAATGACACAGAACTGCTGGGGGAAAGAAAGAAAGTTAGAGCGAAAGAGATAGATATAAGTAGTAGAGAGCAAGAGAGAGACCGGCAGAGATAGTCAGAGAGAGACACACAGAGACACAGAGAATCAGAGAGAGACAGAGAGAGAGAGAGAGAGAGAGAGAGAGAGAGAGAGAGAGAGAGAGAGAGAGAGAGAGAGAGAGAGAGAGAGAGAGAGAGAGAGAGAGAGAGAGAGAGAGAGAGAGAGAGAGAGAGAGAGACACTGACAGAGACATAGAGAGAGAGAGATCCACAGAGAGAGATCCACAGAGTGAGAGAGATCAACAGAGAGAGACA
>OLKM01000077.1:403717-416217 GCA_900291075.1 Melanogrammus aeglefinus
TTGGTGCTATCTAAATGAATGTTTGTGGGCCCCGGGGCCAGGCTGTATACCGGCTGCCTCTCTAACAGCCAGGGGACAGCTGGGTAAGAAGTTGTCTCTCACAGCTCATCGTCATTGAATGGAATGGGGAGAAAAATTGGGATGGCAAAATATTTTTGTACAGGGAGTCACTTCTGCCCAATCTAATTTAAGTTTTAAAACTGTTTGCATGCACATTTCAACGTTTTCTACTCAGTCTTACTTCAATAAAAAAATAAGTTGCATTTCTTCTTTGTGGTCATATTTGAGATCATCAGACCAATTCCATTTCTGGCATATATTAATGTATAGGCAACCTCACACTCTACACAGCCATATGTGATACACACACACACACACACACACACACACACACACACACACACACACACACACACACACACACACACACACACACACACACACACACCACACACACACACACACACACCACACACACACACACACACACACACAACACACACACACACACACACACACACACACACACACACACACACACACACACACAGCACCAACATGCACACGCACAAACACACGCACACACACACACAACTCCACACAAACACACCTACACTAACACACAAACTTACAAACAATAATACACGTATACACACTCACACGCATTCACACACATACTTACAGAAATGTATACAACAAAACAGACACGCATACACACACACACACACACACACACACACACACACACACACACACACACACACACACACACACACAACACACAACACACATAGACACACACACACACACACACACACACACACACACAACACACACACACACACACACACACACACACACACACACACACACACACACACACACACACACACACACACACACACACACACACACACACACACACACACACACACACACACACACAAACTTCCACTTTGAAAATGACTCAGAAAAGGAGCCTTAAGATTTGGCATGCAGCCAGAGCAGATGGATGTGTTGTGGGAGGGGGTGGAGGAGGGGGAGGAGGCGGGGATCTATCTGTCATTCCTAACAAGCCGGGAGAGGGTGGGGGAGACAGGGCAGGCCACGGACATGGACAGACAGACAGACCCGCACACAAACGCCTACTGCTCACCCCGATGTGATGCAGCCATCACATTCCTACTGTTAATTCCACATTCCTATTAATTAAAACCCAAATTAACCATGCAGCAGAGAGAGAGAGAGAGAGAGAGAGAGAGAGAGAGAGGAGAGAGAGAGAGAGAGGAAGAGAGGAGAGAGAGAGTCCAGTGAGAGAGAGAGAGAGAGAGAGAGAGAGAGAGAGAGAGAGAGAGAGAGAGAGAGAGAGAGAGAGAGAGAGAGAGAGAGAGAGAGGTCTTTAACACATTCAGGCAACCTTGTCCGAGTGTTTGTTCGAATTTTCTCTTCTTTTTTGCTTTGCAGTAATTCTCAATCCTATGACCTCTCTGGCTCCGATCTACAGCATACCACAGAAAGGACCAATAGAAACACCCACATGTCCGAACATATTGACTGGTTGGGCATAATCTGCTTATGACTTTCACAGTCAAACCCTTACCAAAATCTGATACTGCATTCATGCATAACCTATATCAACCTTCCAACCATAACAGATGTGGTAGAGGCCAAAAACGAATCCATGCTATTCCATCTTTTACATCTCAACACAGTTTTTATCTTATTTCCGTTTACTCCACTCCAATAAATAAACAAAAACATCAATAAATACATATTGTATTTAATAAATACAAAACAATTATTTCACAGCTGCAAATGATCAGTGCATAAACCCGAAGTAGCGATGCGTGAGCAGGCTCGTTACCTGGATGGAACCCCAGCCGTGAGAGTGGCATAGCTTCAGAGTCAGTTACTGGTCTGATGAGGGTATCTGCCCATCTTCTCAACACAAAGATCCATGAAACATTCAGGGGTGGAGTGGCTGGCTGGGCTGGCTGGGTGGGTGGGTGGTGTGTGGGTGGGCGGTAACAACAGAAACAAAAAACAAACTTGTACTGGCAGTGCTCCCAAGTGGACCGGGACAACTTACCCACAATGCATCAGGGGCTGACCTTGAGTAGCAGCCGGGAGGTCAGAAGGCATCATTACTCTATAGTTCCCCACCATCAGGCTAAGAATAGCAGAAAGGCCCAAAACAATCGCTCACTGATAATCTCCATCACTCCTTTTACTTATCCAGGGCTCTCTCTCTCTATCTATCTGTTTTTATATAACAAACACCCTCTTAAAATAGGGCAAAGGCGAGCCATCTCTGCCAGTAACAGCGGTGGACCATAAGAAAAATCCTGGAAAGACGAACCTACAGAAAACCTAAGATGTTTTAAATTCCATTCATCAAATCCCTTCCTTGCTCGTTTTCTTAATACTTCATCGTACTCAATTAAAACAGTTCAACAAAGTGCACTGTTCTCTTCACAGGGTGAGGGTGAAGGTGTGTTTGTGCGTGGAGGACACAACACGAATGATTCTCTTTTGGGCGAATAACAATGGAATGGACTAATGTGTACCAAAGTAAGTAACAGACAGATAACTTGCTCTCACTCAATATACCTCAGCAAGAGACAGAGAGACTGAGAGAAGGAGGGAACGAGAACGGGAGGGACACGGAGAGAGATGCACATGAAAGGCAGCGTGCGATGCGTGTGGTATCACAGCACGAGAGGATGAAGACAGACAAACACACAAATAATGTTAACAACACACAGCCTCTAACTTTTTCATTTCCTTCATTTAAGTTGCAGTTGGAGCTCAGACTCACAATCAATACCTTTCACCCGCTAAGCCAATCTGCAATAATAAAGGCATTACAGGCAGGGAGGAAAAAAAAGATGGCACAAAATCTTGTTAAGTAGGTCTATTCCCCCCCTTGTCTCTTCCTGTCTGCCGTTGCCGTGTTGAGCAGCACCAGCACGCCGGTCCATTAGACTGGGGAGGATCAGGAAGGCTTGATCCTCTCTCTCCGCCCACCCTACCATCGCTCATTCTCAGGGATATTCAAGGAGCTTCAGCAGCACCAGGAATTAAACAGCCCTGTGCATCCAGACAGACCTGTGGCTTACCAATGCTATAGTAGTGCGGCGCTGTGTTTTATAGCGGGTGAAATTGTACCGAGAATACAAGCTTGCATTTTTTTTCTGTGCGATGGCTTTTGTGTTGTTTTGTGTTGTTTTTGGAGATTGTTTTTGTTTCTAATATGATTTGCATTTTCACCCCAGCTCCCTACCAAGTCTGTAGCTTTGTCTCGTCTGGGTGAGTCTGCGAGGACATTAGGCATTATATTTATAGAGGTGTAATTCGCAGAAGAAATCCAGTGGTACAAAGTGTACCACCGCACTGATGACCTCCTCCACTCCCACAGGCAAGGATTCCACACACCTGGCCATTTAAATAACCACTTGACCAACACATTGCATGAAAAAAACAACATAAAGGGTAGACACACACAAACCAAGATCAGAAAAACTTAATAAATAATAATAATTTAATAGTATAAAAATGTCAAACTAAACCACACCACTACAAAGTGCTGTAATGAAGTCATTCTGGAGTTGGCCTCTTTTTGTCTCCGTTCCCAGTGACAGAGGGTTCAGCCTTCAAGTGTGAAGGCTGCACCGCACACAACACATTAAAACATGTAAAGACCCCCTTCCTGCTGCTGCTGCTGCAGCACAGAGACCCAGGCACAAGGATTGAACTATGACTTTAGCTACGTCTCTAGTTTAAATAACACCATGTCTGTCGTTAAAACTACAAACATGGCCACTCTATAGTGGGGCGGGGAGGTTTGGGAGAGAAAGTCGTTGCAAGCAGTTTTAAAAAGGTGTGTTCTGAGAGATGCTTTAAGAGAGAGAAGAGAGGTGGGGTCATGGATTTGTCTGGGGAGGGACTTCCAGAAGGAGGGATGGGCGTTGGACCAGGTCTTGTCCCCCCCCAGGTTTGGTGCTTGGTGGGGGGGGGGTGGAGAAGGCTGGCGTTGATGGATCAGATTTATTTAACCATTTGTTTGTGGACTTAAATAATGCGGTTTACAGACTCCGGGGCTGGGTTCATTAGTCTGTGGCTAAACCCGATTAGTCACTTATTGGACGTTTCAAAAGTTCTGCGGAGCCCCGGAGAAGCACCACCAGGGTTGGTGGGATGGTTGGTTTCTAAGGAAGACAAATTTGGACAAATACTGTTGTATTTCTCCTGTATGTTTTCTACCTATGATTTTTTTTTAACTATAATCAAAATGGAATCTCTTCAATTAATTAGAATTAATTGAAAATCCCTTCTAGCATCATTGATTAAAAAAAGATGTAAACACCGCATTTTTATGTTCAAATAATCTTCTCTGAGAAATTGGAGTTCGGGCTAGATTTCGTCTTTGTCCTCACTGTTGTGAAACACCTGATAAACAAATACAAAACACATAACATAACAGGTCCCCACAAGTGTGCTCTCAGATGGATTGGTGTTAAAAAGATGATAATTGTTTTAAAGTGCAATAATCTTTAGAACATATGTTATATGAATGCGATGCAGTCTTTATGTTTGTTAAATGCTGGATAAATAGCATTTACAAAAATCCACTGCTTTAAAGAAAAGGTAATAAAATAAATTGGTAGCACTTTTATTTTAATTGTGGCTTACTGGTCAATAATGTGAGATTGTGCATTTATGGACACTTAAGATATCATATTAGGAATTGAATGGATGAATGGTGTGGCTCTTTCACACCGCAGCTTCACAACAAACCACAACATTGTTTTTTCTGGGTTGGTTGACATTGACATTTTCTTCAAAGACATTCATTTTAAAACCTGATGTCAGATTTAGTACATGGAACTGTTGTTTAGAAAGCATGTGGAGATCTCTCTGCTCTGACTCAATAAGGATGGACGACAATTACATTTCATTGCCAGGGCCTCTAAAGATGCAGTCGCAGTGTTTCCCAGAGGCTCCTACATGTCCAGAGAACATGGCATGATTGTTTTCTTTATTTCAAACAAAAGCCCAGAAAAATAGTCTATAATTCTGATCTGTTTTTTGTCTGTTCACTGTTAATTGTTGCAACAAGACAAGATACACCCTGTAGTAGCAATTATACATTATTATGTATAATTGCTACTACAGGATAATAATATAACATTTATCATTCTTTTTTTCAATGTATTCTTATCATATTATCACTATAAAACACTGCGACATTTGTTAGCTTAATGCGTTTTCACACAGAAGGTACAATGAATAAAAATCCACCATGTGGTCTTCTAGCTTTGAGAAAAACAATTAACTTTAACTAAGATAAGATTAGACTTTATTAATGCTGGGAGGGAATATCTGCTCATCTTAAAGAGAAATCGATTGTTATTATGGAAGAAGTATCCACCTGTGCGCAGCTACGAAACACAGTCTTTCACTGCGTGTGCTATGTGTCAAAAGGCTCTATGCTTCATTGTTCTGCACCCATTCATTTTGGATCTCAGGAATTAATTCCAACACGTTTATTGTTGTTCTTCATGATCCCCCAATTAGAAGCAAGAGAGAGGGGTTTTTTTTTATTGTGCTGCCGAAACCAAAAGGATGTGTTACACTTATCTCCTAGAGCCCGGAATCAAACAAGCATGCAGGGAATGAACTGATCTCTGGTTTATTTAAAGCCTAATGCATGACAATGTGATAATGAAGACGTTGTTAGGCAGAAACTTCAAACAATACAATGATTAACTCTCTTCCTTGCTGTTTCATACAATAAATTATACTCCTCTGTAAAATTTCTAACAGCCATGGTAAAGCTCAGGGCAGATATTTTCATAAAGTATAAATTCATATACATATTCTTTTTCCATTTCAACTCTAAAATCCAAGTTCACAACTTCCATTGGTACGAGATGCCATCGATTCACATTTAATGCGGTGCATGACTTTGTGGTTTATAGACTCAAGGTTTAAAGAAAGATAGATATCTTCCCATTCATATATGTTGCTCAAGTGCAGCCTTGTGCACCAGTCGAGTGTTGGGCAATTCGGTTTTACAAGGCAACAGGGCAGTTAATCCCTCACAGTTATCCTTTTAATCTCTCTCTTTCTGTCCTTGTGTGTGTGTGTGTGTGTGTGTGTGCGCGCGCGCGCGCGCGCGCGTGTGTGTGTGTGTGTGTGTGTGTGTGTGTGTGTGTGTGTGTGTGTGTGTGTGTGTGTGTGTGTGTGTGTGTGTGTGTGTGTGTGTGTGTGTGTGTGTGTGTGTGTGTGTGTGTGTGTGTGTGTGTGTGTGTGTGGAGGGGGGGGCGGGGGAGGTTGTGTGTGTGTTGGTTTATTCCTGTGTGTGTATGTGTGTATGTGTGTTGTGTGTGTGTGTGTGGTGTGTGTGTGTGTGTGTGTGTGGGTGTGTGTGTGTGTGTGTGTGGTGTGTTCCTGTATGCATCTGTTTCATCTGTTGTCTGTGTGTGTGTGTGTGTGTGTGTGTGTGTGTGTGTGTGTGTGTGTGTGTGTGTGTGTGTGTGTGTGTGTGTGTGTGCGTGTGTGCGTGTGTGTGTGTGTGTGTGAGAGTGATTAATATTGCCGATAGGGCCATCAAGGAATGATTCTGGCCTTTAACACACGTCTGACTGGCTGATATGATATGATATGATATGATTGACACTGGAGATAATGCACTGCACTCCACTGCAGGAGAACATCTGACATCACGCAGGAATAAATAAAGAGAGGATGAAGTGAGATAAAGAACGAGAAAAGACAACAACCATTGAACAGAAGTAGAGATCAGCGGCAGTAAACAAAAGGCAGACTAATGCATGTTCCGAGTTTACCACCAAATTTAAAAATCAAGCACGCCTTTAAATGTAATGGAACATGAATACAATAAATGTGATCCCGTCATTACAGCAGCTTTGAGTGTCCTGTAACATACTTGGAGCTGTCTCCATCCATACCCCCTCAAACACCCACACACTCCTCTCCGTCCATCCCTCTGGCTGCCACATCATGTCATTGTTAGTGAGCAGTAATGTCGCTACATCCAGGTCAAGGGGGGGCAGGTCCAAGTGCTTGCCGATTGGCTGGTGACATCTGGCGAGCTAAGTGAACTCAAGTCTTCAAGGGGTGCCAGGAAAGGAGGGGTGGTCCATCTGTGCCTGGCCGACCACATAGACCACAGTATATTTTGGGATGGCGGAACTTGGCGTGACTCAGAGCAAGTGCCTGACGGGGGGGGACGGGGGGACGGGGGGGACGGGGGGGAGGGGCAGGAGTTAGATTCTGGGGGTCAGGACGAGAAGTGAGTCATTTGCTGCACTTGTGTTCAACGGATTGAAAGCGGCAGCCCAAAAAGTATATATTTTTGTTCAGTATCAAAGAGTAGTTTGTCAGGGTTATTCAACTAACTAACGCTTGCACTTTTCCCAAAGACGGTGGAATTTTTTTTCAACCGCAATAGCTGCAAGATATTAATTGTAAGAGGTGATTATCGGGAGAGAAAAAAGAAAAGTGATCTTGTCGCATCGCAGTGATAGCGCTCTGATAGCCATAACCATTCCCTCATTCCATACAATCGCCCGACTCCCCATTTCATCTCCATCTGAGACGTTCTGATAATCAAGCAGTGAATGGGTTTCCAGACATCAAGGCAGTTTAATATGCAAGATGACTTTCACAGGACTCGTCCCTACACACACACAGCCTCTGCTCTGTTATGCACCTCCCTCCATAACCCTGACCTCACTGTGCCTCCCTACAGACTCTGCTGGGCAAACCCCGGCCGCGGTTACGGGCGGCCGGCCGAGAGACTAGCCTAACAATCCTCCCTGGCAGTCTCTCTCTCTCTCTCTCTCTCTCTCTCTCTCTCTCTCTCTCTCTCTCTCTCTCTCTCTCTCTCTCTCTCTCTCTCTCTCTCTCTCTCTCTCTCTCTCTCTCTCTCTCTCTCTCTCTCTCTCTCTCACACTGACTTATAGTGGTGGTGGCTGGGGAAGCACCCGATAAACAAAACAACATGGCACCACAAGTAGCAAGGTAGATATGGCCGTGGGAAAGGGGAAGAGGGGAAGGGAGAAAAAGAGAGCTAGACCAGTCGGTGGGGTTTGCCAGCCGCAACAGAAGCCCACTATCTGGCCACTGCAGGAACTGGTGGAATTCTCTTCACATATTTTGTTTTCAGCCCGGGCTCCATTTGGAGCGGACACACTAACAACACATCAACAATGGAATGGCGTGATCAGTATAGACTATGGGGAGAGGGAGGGAGTGAGTGAGTGTGTGTGTGTGTGTGTGTGTGTGTGTGTGTGTGTGTGTGTGTGTGTGTGTGTGTGTGTGTGTGTGTGTGTGTGTGTGTGTGTGTGTGTGTGTGTGTGTGTGTGTCTATGTGTATATGTACGTGAGAGTGTGTGTGCGTGTTCGTGTGTGTAAGCGTGTGCGCATGCTTGAGTGTGTGTGTGTGTGTGTGTGTGTGTGTGTGTGTGTGTGTGTGTGTGTGTGTGTGTGTGTGTGTGTGTGTGTGTGTGTGTGTGTGTGTGTGTGTGTGTGTGTGGTTGTGTGCGCATGGGGGGATAGGGAGGGGCTGTAGCAGGGGAAAAAACAAAAACAAAACAACAACAGGTGGAAAGCAGGCGATGCACCGTCAGACAGAGACTCATTGTAACGTTTTGAGAGGCAGGTGGGGTGGAGGGGAGGGTGGAGTGAGATGAAAGAGAGAGAGAGAGAGAGAGAGAGAGAGAGAGAGAGAGAGAGAGAGAGAGAGAGAGAGAGAGAGAGAGAGAGAGAGAGAGAGAGAGAGAGAGAGAGAGAGAGAGAGAGAGAGAGAGAGAGAGAGAGAGAGAGAGAGAGAGAGAGAGAGAGAGAGAGAGAGAGAGAGAGAGAGAGAGAGAGAGAGAGAGAGTAGAGACAGAGAGAGAGAGAGAGAGAGAGATGACAGAGAGACAGAGAGAGAGAGAGAGAGAGAGAGAGAGAGAGAGAGAGAGAGAGAGAGAGAGAGAGAGAGAGAGAGAGAGAGAGAGAGAGAGAGAGAGAGAGAGAGAGAGAGAGAGAGAGAGAGAGAGAGAGAGAGAGAGAGAGAGAGAGAGAGAGAGAGATGGGCAGGAAAGCAGAAAAATAAAATAACGCGTGCTGTAAAATAGCGCAGAGAGGGGCGAGGGATCCGTAACCCAATACTTGTGCGGTGGAGGGCTGCCTGCTCTGCTGAATCCTGCTGGCCCTGCGCCATTAAGCCTGGCTCGCGTAAAACAATATAGAAACACAGCCTGCATACGGGGAGCCGGCCTCAAGAAGGAGATCCATACAAATGCAGGAATCCCTGCTAGGATAACCACATTGTTTCCCCCTCATCTCCCACCTAATCGCACAGCACCCATGTCTCGCACTGAAATCCCGACAAGCATGAAAGCAG
Source organism: Melanogrammus aeglefinus (assembly GCA_900291075.1). Lineage (NCBI taxonomy): Eukaryota > Metazoa > Chordata > Actinopteri > Gadiformes > Gadidae > Melanogrammus > Melanogrammus aeglefinus. The sequence goes on from OLKM01000077.1 coordinate 413,136, forward strand.
GATCGACGATTGCATATCTTAATGAAAAAAAAAAGGGAGATTCTGGTGTGTTCTGTGTGTTTTTTTGGTTTTGTTTATTGCGATGGGGTGTTTTTTGAAATCCAATACAATCCCCTGACGGCTTAGCGAAGGGGTCAGCATTGCAGCCATGCTACCTAAGTGGGTTTCTCTGCCAATAACACAACCCCCAACCCCCCCCCCACCCCCACACCCCCACAACCACCCGCCCGCCATCCGCCGTCCCCTCCCCCTTGCCTCCCCCCTCGCATTTTTTTCGTCTCTTTATCTCGTCCTGCGTCATTCTTCCAATAAATTCAATGCATGTCTGAATTAATGCATTACAAGCCTTGGTGAAGATATTAAAAAATGATAAAACCTAATCCATCTCTCTCTCTCTCAGTCTCTCCGTCTGTGCGTCTCCCTGTGTGTGTGCCTCTCTCTCTCACACACACACACACACACACACACACACACACACACACACACACACACACACACACACACACACACACACACACACACACACACACACACACACACACACACACACACACACACACACACACACACACACACACACACACACACACACACACACACACACACACACACAGAAGGCTGCTTGCGCTGAGCTGACCTGAGGTGCTGACCGTGAGCATTCTCTGTCGTCTGCTTGGTGAGTTATGATATTTGCTATCTCGGATTACACTTTAATATTTCATTACATGCACAAAAATCCCACTCTATATATCTATCCTAGGTGTGTCACTATTAATCATGGACACTTTGAGAACCCAAGGCTGCCTCCTAACTCAACCAGCGGGACAATATGGAGTCACCCGCACACGCATGCACATATGTTGCTTGTCTGCGTATGAGGCGTGGGTGTGTGTGTGTGTGTGTACATTGAAAAGAAAATCATGAACGTAATATTTGTATACAAGTACACACACACATGCGCACACACACACACACACACACACACACACACACACACACACACACACACACACACACACACACACACACACACACACACACACACACACACACACACACACACACACACACACACACACGTTAGAGGCAATTCAGGTCTGGATTTGATGTGAGATTCTGGTGTTAGGGTGTGTTTGTGTGTATGTGCATGCATACACCCATGTGTGTGCATGCACTAGACATGTGTGGCTGTGCCCATCTGTGTCGAGGAGGACAGCCTGTGGGTGTGTTTGATTCATCAAGTGCATCATCTTTCGCACAAGTAAACACACACACACACACACACACACACACACACACACACACACACACACACACACACACACACACACACACACACACACACACACACACACACACACACACAAAAACACACACACATGTGTCCAATCACACGCTTGCCATATCAAAAAGAAAGAAGTATGAGGCAGTGCGGGTTTTTGGCCCTGTGGGGGGGCCCCTCTTCGTTGACCACGGGCGGTGGAGTGACGCCATAACCGGTTCCAGGCCCCCACCCCCCGCTGAGAGCCAGCCATCCTCATCAGGCATGTATGAAACAAACATGGGGCCCGTCATCAGGAGCCAAGCGGCCCTCAATTTGATCCATTTCCAAATGACTGCTCCTCCTCACAGCCAGAGAGAGAGAGAGAGAGAGAGAGAGAGAGAGAGAGAGAGAGAGAGACAGAGACAGAGCAGAGAGAGACAGAGAGAGAGAGAGAGAGAGAGAGAGAGAGAGAGAGAGAGAGAGAGAGACCCTCTCACATGGAGGATATGACTGGGGACTTCTCAAAGTGGCACAACATCAGCAGTGTAATGGAAACTAGGACTGACCACTTCACAACCAGCCTGCTTTCCTTTCATTTCATCTTTCTGAAGAGAAAAATACTCGGCCAAACTTGCAACTAAATAATTTAATCAAAATAACAAAAAGCTAAGATAACCTATTTACGTGTCTATAGATATCTTTATTTAAATTCATATATATACGTACATACATACATACATACATACATACATACATACATACATACATACATACATACATACATACATACATACATACATACATACATACATACATACATACATACATACATACATACATACATACATACATACATACATACATACATACATACATACATACATACATATATACATACATACAGAATTACAAACATATCTAATCAATATATAATTATATAACAATATATAAAGTCTTATTTATGCTAGTCTATTCATATACTGTATGTAGTTTCCACTTTGAATTTTATATGATCCCATTATCTTTGATAAGAAAAGTAATGCATACCTTGCTGTCGGTTAATGTGCTTGTTTAGAGTTGGCGTCAAACATAAAATCACAGATGAAACTTGGACTTTGCCTCAATGACAAAACCCACCATAACCCCACACACGCAAACACATATGTCCATAACACACACACACACACACACACACACACACACACACACACACACACACACACACACACACACACACACACACACACACACTCACCCGACATTTTACACACACACACACACACACACACACACACACATACGTCCCCACCTCACACACCCCTCACCCGACATTTTACACCTACATCCCGACTCCACACACACACACACTTCCTCACCACCCCCTATACAAACACACACATACCTCCATATCAAGGACATGCACAACTCCTACTCAGCACAAAACATGTCCGCAGGCTATCGCAATCCGCAACACACACACACACACACCACACACCACACACACACCACACACACACACACCACACACAACACAACACCACCACACACACACACACAACACACACCACACACACCTCCCCACAAAACACACACTCCACCCCACCACACACACACAGAAACATATGTCAGAACGCACACACCAAACACACAAACAAACACACACACACACACACACACACACACACACACACACATCACACACGACACACACACACACACACACACCACACACACACACACACACACACACACACACACACACACACACACACACACACACACTCAGTCTCCCTTAAGGTCAGCTTGTAATGATGGATG